>JAODFW020544398.1:0-7500 GCA_027575235.2 Palythoa mutuki | reverse complement strand
ACCACCTTTAATAAGCTCCCGATTTCTAAAGACTGCTGAATAACCAGGCACAGACACATACTCCAAAAGTGCAGGGTTATCCTTGAGCCATGTCTCGCTGAGTGTTATAATGTCCATTGGATATTGTTTGACTGTTAGAAGGAACTCGTTGAATGTAGAGGTCATGCACGGGGTATTTAAGTGCATGAGTCGTAGGTCTTTGGATTTCTCTTTTAGAATTCTAATTATGTTCTGAGTAGTTTCCTCATCTTCAAAAGGCTCCGTGAGTTCATGATCTCCCACTATTTCTTCACTGGCACACACACTGAACGGAAGTATAGAAAGCACGCATCCTCCACATGTCCAGTCTAGTCCATGTATCACATGTTTTAACCCAGCACACTTCACATGATTCATTCCAAAGCACACATTGCAGGTTACGCATTTCTGGTTTTTCCTAATGGTTTTCTCGCATTGTTCACATTTTCGTGTTGGTTGTTTAGACGATGGACCTAGATTAGTGCAAATATCCCCTCCTCTCAATAATAACTGCTGTATAGCGCATGAATTGGGATACAATAAGCATCTATTCTTGGATCGCTTGGGCTTCCTGTGGTAGTATCTTAGATTTTTTTGTCCAACAACGAAAGCATAGTCACAAACATCGTAATAGAACGAGTACAAGTTTTTGAGCCCGGATAAATAGGATCTAGTTGTTTGGTTTCTCAAAACGTCGCTTTTGCAGGCAAAGATTCTCTTTAGTAGAGAATAATTTGTACCACTGCACTCGGTATTGTTTGTAAATGTTAATGTAGGGCTCCTCGGATGAATGACTTTAAATAATTTCGTCTTGAACTCCAACTCGCCATAAACTTCAATGATCATATTTAACTGCTCCTGCAAGTATTTCTTGTTGGTTGAACTGTCCAGAGTATTCAGCATGATAACAATGGCTATGGATTGTCGTAAAGTTTCGGTCTTGCGGGCAAAGATTTTCTCTACTAGTGAATAATTCGCACCACTGCACTCAGCATTGTTTGTGAGTGTTTGTTCACTAAATGCAAATGTAGCTTTCTTTGGATGAATAACTTTGAACAGTTTCGTCTTGAACTCCAACTCGTCATGAAGTTCAATAGTCATATTTAACGGCTTTTGCGAGTGCTTCTTGCTGGTCGAATTGTCTAGAATATTCAGGACAATGATAACAATGGCTATGGATAGTCGTAAGGCCATAGAGGTCATGATAGGAGAAAAAAGTCGCAAAACAGACGGAGCTTATGTAAACACGTCCGACGCATCCGACACGTATGATCTCAATGTAGAAAGTAGATGGCTTCCCCATGGAGTTTTACTTAACATTCTGGGACGTCTTGGGGGAGGATCTGGTTTCCACGCTCAACAGCTGCTACGAGCTGGGCCGGATGTCTCCTTCGCAGTGTTGAGGTCTTATCACCCTTCTCTACAAGGGTGGGGAACGTTCTTCAAGAACTGGTGACCTATTTCGTTGTTAAACGTGGACTATATTTCGCCTTGCGTTGCATCGGTCTGAGACTCCTGAAAGTCATCGGGTCCGTCGTCGCGATCGATCAGACTTGCGGCGTTTCTGGCCGCTGCATCGGTGCAAATACGGCCCTTCTTCGAGATCTCGTTGTCTAATGTCAACAGACCGGTACCCCCGGGCTGCCATCATGTTCCTGGACCAACAGAAGGCCTTCGACCGTGTGGAATGGCCTTTTCTGTGGGCCACCCTACGTAAAATGGGGTTCGGCTCTTCCTTCATTCATTGGGTGCAGACCTTTTACGGCAGGCCCCACAGTGCGGTTTTCGTTAACCAATTTACTTCTGAATTCTTTCCGTTTTCGCGTGGCGTGCGACAGGGTTGTCCCCTGTCTCCCTTGCTGTATGTTCTGGTCTCGGAAGTTCCAGCCTGTAGATTGAGGTCTCACCCTGGTACCAGGGGCGTTCGTTTGCCCGATAGTGATGAACAGGTTCTCGTGACCCAGTATGCGGATGACACCGCCATCGTAGTCTCCAATGATCCCTCTATGGCCCGGGTCCTCCGGATCTATGGCCAGTATTAACTTGCATCTGAGGCCAAAATCAATATCGAGAAATCTTGTGGGCTTTGGCTCGGTCCGTGGGTCGATTGTGTTGACGCCCCCTTTGGGTTCAAATGGTCTGCCACGTCATGTAAGTCGCTGGGCATCCACATTGGTAACCCTGTTTCAGAGACCAACAACTTCGAGAGGCACCTCCAGAAGTTGATGAATGTCTTCTTGCCCTGGCGACAGAGGCGCCTTTCCCTCCAGGGAAAATCCTTTGTGGCCAATGCCCTAGCCCTCTCTGGCCTTTTATATGTTGCGGCTTCCGTCCCTGTACCCGAATGGGTCCTAGATTACGTAGCCGTACAGTGTCGGGACTTCTTGTGGGGCAAAAAGACTCCGTTGGTGTCTAGGGCAGCCCAGAGAGAAAGATGGCCTGTTATTCCCGGATTTCCGTCGGAAGGTCATCGCCTTTCATGCAGTGTGGGTTCGTCGTTTTCTCTGTAGGTCCCCTGCGAAGTGGACTCGCTTCTTCAGCTATTGGTTGCAGCGTTGCCTGCCCCTGGGCGTTGGCACCGTCGCCCTGTGTAACTTGGGGGGCCTGGACCTGTCCTTCTTTCCGCCCTTTTATCAGTCTGTCCTTTCTGCCTGGCATTCCCTGGGAGGCCAGGGTAATGCCCAGGCTCAATCGTATACCATCTACTATTCCGACCGCCCGGTGTCCGAGATGACAGTCAAGGCAAGCTACGCCTTTCTCTTGGATATGTCTTTCCACCCTCCCCATTGCGTTGAGAAATGGCGCCCCGTGTACGGCGATCTGTACTGGAGTGACACCTGGAGCCAGTTTCTTCTGGCCAAGTTTCATCGAAGCGCTGCCGACCTCAGCTGGAAGGTGGCACATGGGGTCCTTTCCACCGTCGATCGTCTGGCAAGATTTGGGTATTCGAACCTGAAGGACTGCTACTGCGGATCCGCGGGAGAGTCATTGGAACACCTCTTTTTTTCCTTGCCCCCTCGCCCAGAGCGTGTTGGGCTGGGTATCTCTCCTGTTTTTCACGGCGGCCCCGGACTGCCCCAGCTTGCAGCCCCGGCATCTGTTGTTTGGGCTCAGCGGCCAAGAGCTGGCCTCCGTCCCAAAGATCTTTCCGGTCATCCTGGTCCTATATAAATGGTCTATCTGGCTCGCCCGGAATGACTATCACTTTTGTGATCGTCGACCTTGTGTGGAAGGCGTCATTGCCTCCCTCAAGGCCCATGTCATCTTTTCCATCGGTTGCCGCTTCCGGCACTGAACCTCTGACAACTCCACCTTTGTCAGGCAGTGGTGCACGAACAGCATTTTGGCCACCATCGTGGGGGAGCGTCTGCGCTTTAAAATCTAATAATATAAAAGAATACATTGTAAATACCCTGAAATCATGTAAATACATTTGATATTTTTGTCCGGACCGCTAACACTGCTAACCCACTAACCTGTTAACCCTGTAACCTACTAATGTTGTTTGGTAACCGTGTCGTCCCGTTGTTCAATGTTGGTATCGTGCTCACTACACTGCATTCACGCGCACTCATACAGGGCAACTTCTTTCGCTTAGTGTGATATCCTTTGTTTTCTCTATGTCACTCTTTTGTCTTCTTCTCCAGGAGAGGCCGGGTGCAACTCCCGGGCGATTTTGGTGGGGTGGGGCTGCGTTCGCGCAGCTCCTCTAGTTCCCCTCTCCTGCCTCCCCATGTCAGTCCTTGCACGCCCCGACTGACCTCTGGGATGGAAACAAAAAAAAAAAAAAAATCTTTGCTTGTTGCAAAATAGCTATACCGTGCTGATGAGTCCTAACAGGACGAAACAGCTGTCCACGGTTGCTAACGTTTACTTGCACTGTAGTTACACGGGTGAAGCTGGTGGTACGCATGCGTGTTAGTTCTATCCAAACCGTGAAGCAGAGTTCGGGTGGTTTTTTCTTAAAATGTTGTAGCTAATTCGAAGACGTTCCAATAACGGTGTGCGTATGTTAATAAACATACAGCAAGTAGACCTTATAAAGGCTGACAGATAATTATGCATATTTAAGCAAAAATTTGTTAGCATTGGCGGCATGTACTGCCCAGTTTATTTCTTTTGTTCAATACTCACTACCATCATATTTATATTATGATTTTACATTCTTTACGATAATTAAGATGGCGGTAACTTTAACGGCGGTAACTGTTTTGCATAACAACGCTTTGCTTCTGTGGCGGCATGAAGATACAAGTTCATTACTTTTATTAAGTGTTGAGGCAGAGGTGCAAACAGAGACCAACTTGGTTTAGGTCTTTCAGTGCAAGTTACTCTAAATACAAGCTTGTAAACCTACGATGCCATAAAGTTTAACGAAATTATTGGACGTAGAATTGCACCACTATTAAAAAATACAAAAAAACGATTTTCATTACAATATCCCTAAAGTTAGTCTTAAAATCAGCTACAATACTTACTTGGTTAAAAAACACAGAGTAAAAACCCTCTTGTGCAGCAGACTAGTCTGATAAAACTCTAACTAAAATAAAAAATATATGAATAATTAAACTGCCCAGCTAGATAATGCATTGTATGTTTAACAAATAAATTCATCTCTATTGTTGATTCCTAAAGGCTGTGAATGTTCTTAATTGGTGTTGCCACCAACCTCCTCTTTGCTTCCGAGTTTTAGCATCTACTTTAGAAATTTCAATCCCAATAATTGAAATATTCTCAAAAAAACAATTATCCTGATTGCAATGTTTAGATAAAGGCAAAAATGGTTTCTTTGTTTCATCACTTCTGTGACCATAATGTCCTATAGAAAACTAAGTCCCAGTCTCTCCGACGTATTGTTTTTTTAAAATCTCCACAAGTAACTGAGATAGATCACACCTTTGCTCTTGCAGTTAATGCTGTCTTCTTCCTGTAACTGAACTTGTGAAAGAATCTGATTCTTTAAGAACTTGACAGAGTATACAACTAGTGTTATGTAGTCTGTAACACACCCGTGTGTCTGAAGAAATGGCGGTTGAATTGTCATTTTTGTCATTGACTCTAGCCTTAACTAAATATTGTTGTAAGCTTTGAGGTTTTCGAAATGCAGCCAAAGGTGGTTCATTAAAAACGTCTTTTGATTTTTCTGATTGTCGAAGAATTTGGTAGTGTTTCCGAATAATATCGGATAAATTTGGTAAACCGGGATTGTCAGGGACATCAAGCATCTTATGCGCAAGATTGACAGCATAAATTCAGAAGGACCCCTACCGGAGGGAAGTGCTTAATTTACCATTGTCGTACCCGAGTATTCCTAAAGATCTAGGTTTGGAGGCAGCAAGAGAGGCTTTAAATCAAAGAGAAGTTCGAGTTCCGTCGACGGAAAATGTACTGAAATGTTTAGATTCTAACACTTTTGAATTCAACAGTTATCATTTCAAACAAATGCATGGTACCGCAATCGGGCCCAAAATGTCACCATGTTATGCTTGCTTGGCGATGGAGCGAGAAGATAAAAGGGTGTGGCAGGAATCACTAATAAAACCTAAAGAATGGGACCGATTTATGGATAATGTTTTAATTACGGCAAAGAAGCTTTCGTAAATTTCTTGAAATTTCTCAATACTCTGTATCGGGTGTTTTAAAGTTTACCGGTGAATTAGGCGAAACTGGACTGCTATTTTTGGATACTTTTTTGAGAATTGTAGATAGTAAGATTATCTTAATGAACATGAAGACAAAGCGATATTATCGGAGCCTGCAAAACACCTTAACCAATACCCAAGTCATTCTTTCACGTGGCGAGTAATAACACCTGCACGACAATGGGGGAAAAGAAAGATTATGGAAGCGTTGATAATAGCGGCTAAAAATCCATCATTAAATAAAAAGCTTCAAGCTTCAAGGGTTTTTACTCCGTGTGTTTTTTGACCAAGTAAGTATTGTAGCTTATTTTAAGAATAATATTTAGGGATATTGTAATTAATCGTTTTTCTGTATTTTTTAAAAGTGCATCGTACAATTCTACGTCTGATAATTTCGTTAAACTTTTATGGCATCGTAGGTTTATAAGCTTGTATTTAGAGTCACTTCATTTTATAATTGATTTTTCGGTACATCTGATGAAGAGCGTTTCAAACGTTCGAAAATTTGTGTAGCACTAAACACTTACACCAAGTTGATCGCTGTTTGCCGTTATTCGACCACGAATATCTATTTCTACTGTTGATCAACGGAATCCGTCATTAGACTGGATCCAGAGTCGCAGACTTGCAGTCGACAGTGTGCAAACTACGTTGGCAATTT
Source organism: Palythoa mutuki (assembly GCA_027575235.2). Lineage (NCBI taxonomy): Eukaryota > Metazoa > Cnidaria > Anthozoa > Zoantharia > Sphenopidae > Palythoa > Palythoa mutuki. Next base: position 1,179 of record JAODFW020544398.1, on the reverse strand, counting down.
TAAATTTTAACTCTCCGTGTAATGGAACTGGCAACAGAACATTGTTATAATTACTGAACTTTAGTTATTATCTTAATTTGTGGTTTTAAATGTAATTTTAAAAGTTTATTAGTTTTATCAAGAACGTGATACCAGGAACAATAGGAATGTACCACACCTACGTCCCAGCTCCGAATATAACCTTTTTCAGTTAGTTTTTAGTTAGTTTTAGTCGTGCTGTCGAAGAGAAAGGTTCGTTAAAGTTTAAGTTGGCACCTAAAGCTATCTTTCGATCAAGCGCAAGTTGGGACCGATATGTAAGTGTTAACCTTTTTCTGTTTTAGTAGTTTAAGTTAGTGAAATTACTATTATTAAGTTTATAGTACTGAGTTAGTTGGCCTTTGATCATGTTTCGCACGTGGAAAGATATTTTATCAATCTTAAGATTTCACGTTTCATTTTAGTTTAACGTTTTGAATTGATTTTATAAGCAACATACGATTTGCTAACGTTTATTTAGATTTTGTATTTCGTTAGCTTTTTAACAGTCTTTCGTATATAGGTTCTTGATCTAGATTGCAATGATTAGCCTTATTTCATGCTTGATTTAGCTTTGTAGTCTATTAGGATGTAATATACTTTGCTTATTATAACTATGCCTATTTTAGCTTATTAGTAAGACAGTTTTGTTTCATTTCAGTTTACGATACTCGCTATTCGATACTCGCTATTCGATACACGATACTCGATATTCTATACTCGATATTACGAGTATTTGCGACTTTCGTTTCGTTATATGATTGTATCCGTAAAATAGTCCCTAATAAAGAACACTGGCTTGTCGTGACCTGTCTTAATGCTTCATTCGGTTTTGATCGTCGTTGACAAGCCTTTACACCCAGAGATACTGAGGGGATGGCGCAAATGGCTTGCTTGCACGGGGGAGTGCCCATCTGTCAACATTCCGCGCAGCGTCGTGGACCGGGATGTCACAAGGTTAGTGATGCATGGCTTCCCTGATGCAAGCAAGGTAGCTGTGTCAGCTGCTACTTATGTCGTAGCCTATCATTCAGACAAGCCTGTTAGGCAGACACTGCTGGTAGCAAAGTCTCGAATAGCGCCGAAGAATCAAACAATTCCGCGCTTGGAACTTGTTGCGGCTCATACTCTAACCAAACTAATGACTCATGTCAAAGATGT
>JAODFW020543417.1:0-11848 GCA_027575235.2 Palythoa mutuki | reverse complement strand
AAGGTAAACCACCTTGAATCAGAAAAGGCTGTATTTAAAAACTTGATGAGTCCGACTAATGAAATAGCACCGAAAGTAGCAAAATTTATAAGTGAATGTAACAAAGTGCGAAATACCCCCATTTAGACCTTTCTTTTCATTCGGTTATTGAATTTCATAATCAGAAAATAATATTGATCTTTTCTGGCAATATCCCGATGTACCAAAGCAGTATAAGGAGCCATTAAAGTCTTGTCTTGTCTTGTCTTGTCTTTGTTCTTCGTAACTAATTTTGCTAAAATTTTATTTGAATTTGGCACCCTATTTTGGTTAAAACGTATGTGTGTGCTTGCTGCCATGGTAACAGCAAATTCAAATACATTATTTTTTTGTAATTTGTAACTATGGATGGACTGACGTATTCAAAGTGAAGGTTATAGCTATTTTAAAATTGTAATTTTAAAAGTTTCTTTCAGAATGTGAAGTGCTGTTAGCAGTCAGTAAACAGGCAGTTTAAGGTGAAAGATGAAGAAGTTTTTAAACTGCCAGAAAAGGAAACAGGAAACGATAGCCTCGCGTTTATTATTGTGACTGTGTTTCAACTGACACGTACGAATTTCTTTCGCGCTTGTATTTCTACACCCCGTACTCACTGATTTCATTTTTAGCGAATGGTTTGTCAAGTTACCAGAAAAGTGAAAAAAAGAATAATTAAAACAGAAAAAAAAATATTTTAGTTTCCTCGAATAAACGCCGCGGCGTTTATTAGATTTTTCATGATTTATTTGCGGCGTTTATTCGAGGGCGCCGTTTATTAAAAATGCTGTTTACTTTCTTAAGGCCTGGGTAAACTAGGAAACAATGTTGCGGAAACATTGTTTCTTTTTGTGTTTCCGGGGGTGGCTAAATTAGCCGGAAACAAACAAAATGTTATGCTTGAATTTCTTTGCAGTCAGCCATTTTAATTAATGTTAGTATCCGAATGCCGTTGGTAGAAAACATTTTTTAGTGAGCGAGCGGCACTGGAAACTAATCAACATTGTTTTCATCGTGGCTAAACTGGGAAACATTAGCTACCGCAACAATGTTTCCGCAACATTGTTTCCTAGTTTAGCCAGGCCTTTAAACAACCAACCGTAACTTTACTTCAAAAAGTAGAACAAAATGATACAGTTCTTTGTCTCGCTGTACCGATCAAGTTTTACAGTTTTAAAACTTCAACTTGTTGCGCTTGCATACGCATAAGAAGTCAGATAATGTCGACGTTGCGGATTTTTGTCTGTGCCTTTCAAGCTTTAAACAAGGTTTAAACAACTCCGCTCTGAGCTTGTAAAAAGTAAACGTCATAAATTCGACGTTTCAGTTTGTTGTATGTTCCAGGGTGCGGCGTTTATTGAAGGGCTGCGTTTAATCGAGGGCAGCGTTTATTCGAGGTACTGTAACAGTACTCTTCTTATATTATACCCATATTCTTAAATAGTGTTTAAAATTTTCCACCTTGTAAATACTTCTTATCTTTTTAATTTTAAATTCATATTTGATTATTTTTCTTCTTTTTTTGTAATATTCATATATAGCCACGTTGATTTCCCTCTATTTAACATCTTCTATTTTGTATGTTTCTAAATAACAAGCTTATATGCATGACAAAGCTCACATAGCTTATCCTCGGAAGTCAAGAACTCGTGTATTGAGAGAGCAATAGGTGTGTCGTTGCTAAGTTATATTTCCGTTGTGTCATTTGCTATTTGTCTTTCCGATATTCAAGATAGTTAATTTCACTTTTTGATAGTTTTGTATTTATTTTATCGTCAACGAGCTTTTGCTCAGTATATTCTATCTTTTAAGTTACGTGATTGAAGTCTATATGCTTCTGATCAGTGTAAACCTATCAAACCAATTTGACGAAAATATGTTCTTGTACTTGGAAAATTATATTTAGTTCTGCTCCGGGAGTCGTCGTTTTGGGTTGTTTGTGTTGCAGCTTCTGCATTTCATATTTTTTCATTTTTTTTAACAATTTCTCTCCTGTTCGAACCGCTTCCGCGGGATTCTATTTAGATCTCTGTAAAGTTGCTGTGAAACTAAGTGTTTCTACTATGATAATAAAGAATTAATGTCACAGCACATGCAGTTGCAGGGGGGTACAGCTTGCTCATATGGGCTATGTAGGTATGTGCGGCCCCAAAGGGTATAGTTTTTCAGCCGTTTTGGTCATAAATAGGGTATCGATTATAGCACGGTGGGCACGCGCGAGCTAAAATGTGGCAAGGGTAAGCGTTCCTTTTTGCCAGCGGTGTCAGTTTTAAAAATATTTTTCCAACTTCAAAATGGCGGATTGTGACGAAGAAATGCGGCAAAATACAAGTCTTGAGGAGGTTATGGATTTGTGTTTAAATCTCTTTAACAACATGGGGCTAAGAGAAAACCTTGGTGCATTTAAGAATACGGCTAAACCTCTAATCAAAGCAGCTTACTTAGCATTTTATCCACCATCGGACCCACTGAAGGTCATTTTGAACATTGGTGTTAGTTGCAGTGCAATTTTTCAACGAGAAAGTAAATTGTGGCTTGAGAAAATAAGCCAAAGGTTGTCTGGGCGGGTTTCAATTCGGACACCGTATCGTGCAGAAATTCTCTCGGCCCTTCCAGTGGAAGTTCTACGAGTATTTCGCAGAGCCGTAACGCATTCCAGAAATAGTGAGATTTTGGAAAGCATGCAGGAAGGGGAGAACCGCAAAGGGTATGTGATTTCCTTTGGTAAACGAGAAGCGGTAGTAAAGCTTTTTGCCATTCTCAGTGGCTTTGAGGAAGTTCAAGTGGAGCTATTTCTGAGGAAAGTTTTGAAGAAGAGAGTGAAGGGAGTTGCTGAAGTTATTGTAAACGAGGAGAAGGACTTTGCTTTTGTATATAAAAAGAAGTCTTCTCAACTTACTATTTCGTTCAGTTACGGAATTTGGAATTCCGCAGGATTTCCTCTACATGACTGAAAGCTATATAGTATATTTATTATGAGAAATCGGGGAAGATGAGATCCGATATAAAATAAAAATTGAAAATCAAAAGTTCTGTTTTCTTCATTTATAGATTTCTGTCCACTAAAAAAAACAACCTACTATTAATGTCAACTTAACAACACAAAAATATGGTAGGGATCAGAACTTTATTTACTAATTTCCCAGGTACCATAGGGGAACAAGGCAGATATTTTATTGACAGTGTGCCAGTAACAGTTTAATGTGTATTTTTTCTTGAAGGGGGGAGGGGGGACCATCAAGGAGCAGGATTGAATCTCATTTTGCTTTTGTTAGGGAACAGACTAACCCATAAAAATATGAGAACAAAACATTTGGCATTCTGCCAAACTCTAACCTCTTTGGAGAAAACAAAAACTGCACTTAAAATTCTTTGATTTGACTTTCCAATGAAAAATAAATGGCATACAAAGTACAAAAAGCAAATAATAATAAAAAAAGTTTAAAATTATATAAGCAGAAACACAAAAGTAAGTTACTAAAATACATATTAGGACAGAATACCAAAAGCCCTCTCATATCATGCTGACATATTTATGATTTCAAATGAAAGTAATTTACATCACTTATTTAAATTGTAAATAGCTACAATCAAAAAGGAAATTCTTGCAATTACAAGAATTGGTTGTCAATTCAGATCACTTTCCATTTTCGGTTGGCATTAAAAATTAATATGTAACAGAATTTAATTAGCCTGCGTTGCAGCCAGTATAAACCTCCGGTATAGATAGTGTGATACATACTGTACACAAAACTGACACGTCTGCCGTCTGCAGCGCAGGCTAAATTTAATAGGAGTAACAATTTTTTTGAAAAAAAGCTTCATTTTCACAAACTTTCACTCAGGCTACAAACACAGTGTAATTCAAAATGTTCAATACAACATAATTAATGTCAGGGCCTGATTTGTAACCAATTTGGAGCTGCCTATGTAAAATTTCAAATCCTGATGTTTTTATATTGCCTATTATTGGACTTTGTTTCAATACAGGCAAAAAGTATAATCAACAGCAGTGAAGAAAAGATCCAAGACAACTATATAGTATGATTTTCAGAAACATTTTAAATTGAACTGTTTTCTTTGTTTATAGATTTCTGCCCACCAAAAAACAACTCACTATGTCAACTTAAAAACACAAAGCTATAGTATGGATCAGAACTATATTAACTATTTTCCCAAGTACCATAGGGGAACAAGGCAGATATTTCATTGACAATGTGTAAGTAACAGTTTAATGTGTATTTTTTTTTTGAAGGATGGGGAAGGGGGGGGGGGCATCATTATGAAGGAGTAAGACAGGATCTCATTTTGCTTTTGTTAGGAAACAGTTTAACACAAAAATATGAGAACAAACATTTGGCATTCTGCCAAACTTTAACCTCTGGAGAAAACAAAAACTGCAGTTAAAATTCCTTTATTTGACTTTCCTTTGTAAAATAAATGGCATACAAAGTACAAAAAGCAAATAATAAAATAAAGTTTAAAAATATTAAAGCAGAAATACAAAAGTTACTGAAATACACCAGGATAGAAGCCCTCTAATATCATGCTGACATGTTTATGTTTTCAAATGAAAGTAATTTACATCACTTATCTAAGTTGTAAACAGCTACAAACTAAAAGGAAATTCTTGCAGTTACAACAATCGGTTGTCAATTCAGACCACTTTCCATTTTCTGTTGGCATGAAAATTTAAATATGTAATAAAATTTAATGATTAACACTTTTTTTGAGAAAAAAGATAACATTCTCACAAACTTTCACTCTGGATATAAACACAATACAATAAAATTGATGCCAGGGCCTGATTTGTAACCAATTTTGAGCTGCCTGCCAGTCAAATGTTAAAACAAATTAAAGCAGCCTCATTTCTCACTCAATAATTCCTTGTCAACAGTGACTTTTCCTAGTCTTACACTTTGCTCAATCTGAGCTCTGTAGCTATGAGAGCAATAGCAGCATTTTTCCTGTTGGAGTTCCTTTTGTAATCCACAAAAACAGGATTCTCCATTTGTTACTCTGGCTGGTACATAAGTTTGCTTGTGAACATTACTCTCTGTGACATAATAGCCTCTCTCCCTCAGCCAAATGAGATGAATAAACTCATGTTGAAAAATTTGCTTCCACCTAGCCAAGTAATTAGTGTTTCTACTGTATCTTGCTATTGCTTGGTGCTTTGCCTCCCTCCCTTCCATTGAGACAACATTAAGTCCCAATGTGTACTTCTTAAAGACATCACTTGCATGAGCTGGGAGGACTTGACCAACTGTCCACACAGTTGGGGAAACACCACTACTAAACAAACACCTTGCACGAAAAAAATTGGAACAATACATTTGCAAGTTTACTAAATCTTGCATGTTAACATTAAGGACTTTGCAAAAAATTGAAACTGCCTGCCTTAGCTGCAAAAAATAATAAGCAAAAACATGAAGTGAAAAGGTTTGTTTGGCAGAATCATTTGGTTCTTTGACTGCATCAATGATGTACATTGCATTTTGCAAGAACATTCTGGAATCTTGGCCAGTAAAACGATACTGAAAATCCTTGCCAGACCCTTTAGTATCTTCAAACCACCTTTTGATTTTTCCTGCAAGTCTGCAAAGTTTTGCTTGTGTTTCTAAACACCTTACAAGCCTAAAAAATGGGGTAGAAACTGGTACTGATTTAAAAGTTGTAACTTCTTTTGAAAGTACTGACTTACCAACTGCATGGTACAAAATATCTCTGAATATCTGCTGACAGGAGTTATTTTTCAAATGAAGTGGTTCAACATGAACTCTTTCGATATACTTACCAATTAGTGGCACAAACTCTTGTCTACTCTTGTTGGCAGCAATAAACTCTGTTACCTTCTTGCGCTTTGTGGCCTCAGAAACATTCTTTTTCTTACCTACTTCTTCTTTCTTTACCTGAACTTTCTTTGCCATGGCCACTCTTTCCTTGTACGACCAGGGGTGCCACTTATGACCAGAACCTGATCCAAAAGTCCCTTTTGGATCATCACAGTTCCTAGTACATGCATTTCCAAATGTTGAAAAAAATGCAGCACTAACAGACAATTCTCCTGCCAAAAACGCCATCATTTTTAAATCATTTGGAAACTCAACAAAAGTGAACTTAACATCATAGCCATTTATGTGGTATGTTTTCCCCTCCATTTCTGACATTTCATGCAGAAGATGCTTAACATACCTTCTCACTACAACACCACTTTCTGGAACATTTGCCCCGAAAATGAGGAAGTTCTCATCACTGCTGAGGATGTGTTTCCCTCGATTCAAAAAACTTACAAGCCATGCACATGCTGTTTGGTCTTTGCCAAAAGGGGCACCATCTCCTCCCAACACTACGTAAAAAGTGTTCACCTCACCACTGAACCACAGCAACTCCTCACCTGTTAACTCCTGTAAACTCAAATAAAATGAGGCTAACAACGGTAAAAAATCTGTTAAGTTTCTAAAACAGCCATCCCCAACTTCAAATTCTTCTAAATCACTGCAAAAACATTCTTTCACATTAAGAATTTGACCCACTTCTATGTTTCTTACATGTTTCATCAACTTATTATAGGGTAGAACTCGAGCAATATCACAGAACATTATTTTCATTCTTTCTAATTTTCTATTCTTTGATAGGCTTTTTTTGGTTGATAGATTTTTGTATGCTGATATATACTTTCGTTTGCCCATTACTCCTTTAGTAAAATAGAGGGCAATACTTCTTAGCACATTTTCATTTGAGTTTTCAAACTCTTTTACTTTTCTATTATAAATTTGAGGAAAAACCTTTTCACAAAACTTAGTGTCTTTGGATACAGCGTCAACCAAGACTCTCTTGGAGAACTTTTTTGATAAAGCATCTACCATGCCTACAGCAGCAGAAGCTGTGTTTTCAGTTGTGGCACCATGGATTCTCATAGCTGAATTAACTGTTTCTGATCGTCGCTTTGTTTTGGTTCGTTCTGAAATCCCAAATGAGCCATCTTTGGTAGTGGTGGGTTTAAGCTGCCGTTGATGTGCTGATGCTGGATGCTGCATTCTCTGCTCTTCCACCCTGCTAACATCCTCAACTAGATCTGAAACCTGAAAACAAATTATAGTAAAATCTTGTTGAGCAAATTTCCAGCCACTATATAATGGGAAATACTTTTTTTCAAACCAGATTTTCAAGTCTTGAAATTCATACTTAAAATAGAAAACAGGCTATATTTCCTATTTATTAAGTCTTTTTTATGAAATATAAATAGTGTAGTTCCAAGGTCTGAATTTTTTTATCTTCATTTGTACAGTCTCTGAATTTCGGTGGGAAATTTAGTTGTTTTGAAGTGACTGATCCCTAAAAAAGCAAAATTTTAGAACAGAGATGAGTCTCAAAAATTTCTTGTACTAAAGAAAATGAATTGTAGCAATTTATTTTAAACTTCCAGAGAACAGGTTTTCCCTAATTTGGCAAAGCATTTGTCAATCATCAAACTAGCTATAGATTGAGATTAACTTTGTCATTCAAGTCAGAAATTGATACCCAATTTGTTTTAAAACTGATATTTAACAAGAGAAGAAAATAAAACAAATATAGTTTTATAATTATGTCTGTATACTCTACTGTACTGATATCTTTGAACTAGAAACCAAAATGGGGCAAGTCCACGTTATATCAGCAAATCAGCTTTAAGGTGGAGGCTAAAATGAGGCAATTCCACATCCTATCGGCATATCAGCTTTAAGGTGGAGGCCAAAATGAGGCAAGTCCACATGTATCGGCATATCAGCTTTAAGGTGGAGGCCAAAATGAGGCAAGTCCACTGCCCTCATATCAGCATATCATCTATAAGGTGGAGGCCAAAGTGAGGCAAATCCACAAATGTGCACGATTATTCACTGTACAGCAGTATCAATTCTTGTAGCTTGTTTGTCCAGTACTGTAACCCTTATCAAGACATCAAAATAGTTAGTTGGTTATAATATTAATTACTTTAGCTTATATATTGTAAGAGTCAATAATACAAATAGCAATAATTTACAAGAATCTAAAATTTTTCAAAGCTAAGTCCCTGTGGTATAAAAAATTATGTGTAGATGATGAGCAAACTGCTGGTGCTAATTTTGCTGAAAAATAAATACAATTTTAACAAACCCTTTTATGGTATAAAATAACTGACTGTCAATTGTTGATAAATGGGCAAATCTACAACAATTTGTCACCACAGGAATACTAGTACATGTGCACAATTTCATAATCAAAGTGAGCAAATGGGTGTTTTCAATCACCAAACTATATGAACTATTACTGGGTTTTGGAAAGTCTCTGCTATTTAATGTAATAATTGCAAAAGACAGAGTTTATATAAAAAACCAACTAGTGTTTGGACAGCCATGCTCATGGTTTTATTGACCTCAGTTTTTATATTCATAAAATTATTTAATTCATATGAATAATTATGGAAAACCAAAAGTTTAAATGTTTCTGAGAAACTATAAGATATCATAAGTTGATATCATGTTTTCAAAAAAATCATTTTAAATATTTTTCTGAAAAGTGGTTTGTATATTATTATTTATATTAATATTATATTAATTTTATTCATTTTCAAAGCAAAAACAAATCTTTTAATTAAATACACAATGAGACCAAGTAAACATCCTTTTAGTTCAGAGTTTACTTTTACACCTAATATTATGTACTTGCAAGTATTCAATTATTATCAATACCAAATTTTATATTAAAAAGAATAAATAAAAATAAATACAATTTCCTTTTCCAAACGGACGATTGTCATTGAGTGGGATAAACAATTTCATCGGCAAAATTGTAATATATCTTTATAAAACCACAACTCACCTTAGTTTCAAGCCTCTTCAGTTTAGCTTTATTTGCAATCACAACTTTTCGTGCTTCCACGATGGATTTGTGAGTGATGGCGGCTTCAATTCTGGTCTGCCTCCGTTGCTTCATGTACTGCCCAACATTAAAGCGCGCGTACACTTTGTTCTTCCTGAGAGGCATCCTAGCCGGCATGTAGTAAAACTCGGATGACTACAAGTGCCAAAATTGATGCCAACCAAAGCAATTTTCATTAATAAAAAAACATAGGGTTGTTACCTGATGTTTAATTTCAAGGATTCTTCTCACTGGAAGCGAATTCCTTTTCCTTATACAAAGTCTTTTGAAGAATAATATAGCAGAAAAGAGCTAAAATACGAAAATACACGATTTCTTGATAAATCTCGGTGAATAGCAATGTTGTCTGACAAGATTTCTTAGACAAAACCCCAGCATATTTAGTACCAAATTAAAGTACAACTCATAACCATTTCGTCTGTCTACATTTTTCTTCTCAAAAACTCTCAATGCATCCTGGGGAGGCTCTTGAAACCCGCCAGTTTTAGCGACAAAAGGAGAGACTCACCACTACTCCCTACGCAAGAAAATGCGCCAGTAGTTTTGATGACGGATACCGCTGCCAAATTTTGACTCGCGCGTGCCCACCGTGTAGGTATTTGTGGTTTTTCAGCTGTTTTGGTCATAAATAGGGTATCAATTTCCGCACTCTAACTTTTTTCTTCTTTCGGTCAGGCCATAAATAGGATAGGGAAAATCAAATATTTTGGTCATAAATAGGGTAGGGGTTTTGGGAAGCGAGCCGCACGCCCCTACCCAATTTTTTTGAATAACTTGGGAGGAGGACATTTTGGGGATTAATGTTTTGGTATAACAGAAATTGGTCGGTAATTGTTTTGGTACACGAATTCTAAAGCAGGGATTTGTTTGGTTTAAAAAGCGAACCCCTGTCTATTGTCTCAAACAGACAATAATTGAATAAACGCTTTAGTTGTGGAGCGACCAAGCAATAAAGCAGTGAATGCGAAATAATATCAAAAGGATGTCGAGTTTGTTTTTTGCCAAAAAATGCAATATGTAGAACCAAAGGAGACAAATATTAAGTGACTGAATGCTATTCCGAATGCACGGGACTGCAACATTTTGAGCTGATTTTTACGATTACTGGTTGTTGTAATCAATCACACTTCCTGTAGGGATAAGGATTTAATATTGGTTTTGTTTCTTATTCTTGTTTTTAAATCTGCATGGAAATTCTAAAATGTTTGATTATTGAATGATTGTGCATTGTTCTCCTGTTTGGAAGAAGATTTTTTGATTTGAAACTGTTCATTAACTGCTGTAAGTTAAAAGCCCAAATATTTTTCTGTGTATTTCGAAAAAAAAATAGACCAAGATAATATATTGATTATGTGGGGATTATGTGCTATTGCTTAAACACTCTCTATTTATTTAAGACTGCTATTTATAAAAGCGTGCTATGAAACATTTCTTTAACTTATCACAGAATTTGTGCATTGAGAACAATTTTTCATTTTTAAATATGCTGCTAATTAAAAGATAAAGCAGCCCCTGAAGACGTTAACTCCATTTTGTTGATAAACAACAAAAAAAACGAATTTACATTTGGCATTTCCCGCATTGCGGAAGTTTCCATTTATGCATACAGTTGACCTCAAATAACCTAATGTTTATTAACGTCAGAGGAAACCTAACCCTTTGCTAACCAACCAATAAGCCTTGCTTCTATAAACCGGAACCTGCAAACACTGAGTCACAGTTTGCTTTTAAAGTACAGCTGATACCTTCAGAAACACGTTTTATTATTAATTTTGGTTTCCTGCATGCAGCGTGCAGAAACTTTGGTCGGTTTCCATTTAATTGTTCAATTCCGAACAAAAGCTTTCGTAAACTAATGATGTGGCCTTTAATATCTTATTGTAAAAAGAACCTATGGCTGATTTTGTTGTTCTCCTCACTGAAAGGTAAGTTTGTTTTTTTCCAGAAATTGTCACAAAAATTGAACACTGCTAAGTTCTGACCGTTTATTCGTACTTCTTTTTTCTTCAGTAAGGTAGGAAGCAATATTTATTAATTAACCAAGATGTAGCATCCAACATCTTTTCATAGCTCATGAAACTTGAAGATAGTTTTCACTTCAACATTCAATGAACTAAGCGTGTATTGGCTGATCTAAAAAGGTCATATATAAAACAGTGAACTTTGAATTTCCAGATTACAATAACAACAATATAATACAAAATGACATTTCTGTTTTTAATCACTGGATACTGTAAAATGCCCTTGTTGCAGACGAAGTCTTGCTTTTACGGCCCAAAATGCATGGTTAACTTTGAAAGTCTGAGCCAACCTATTCAATACATTCTTCGTCGATTGACCGACATACAAACATTAGCTCTTCCATGCGCAAGCATTTCAGTCAAAGAACACTCGGATACTATGGCTGATGACTTTAACCATTGTTTTAAGGCGCAAAATAAAATGCCAAAATAAATACGATTGTCTGATTTAAAGGGGAAAAAAGACAATAGACCTCCTGGTACTGCCTCAATGTTTTCCCAATCCAGTTTTCTTGGGAAATAAGACTATTTGTTTCAGATGCGGTAAGGAAAAGACACGATTCACGCAAAAGTACTTATTTATACTATGCAAATGAGTGACTCTGAACTCTTGTAATTTGCGCATGCATTGATTAGACTTTTTTACCTTGACAATGGCGTCAGTTGGAAGGCCGAACGTCGAACTTTAAGATTATAATTTTTATAAGTCTACTTAAAATTCTTTATTATCAAAATTTGAATCATTCTGTAATTCCGGTCTGTCGGCCACCAGCCTCTCTGGTCTGGCCCAATGGACATCCGTAGATATATGACCCGGATTAATTTAGCATGTACAAAGTATTCATGCTCGACAACATTTGGCTTAACTTCGGTACAACTACTAGTTATAGCAATATTAGCAACGAGCTTTG
>JAODFW020543416.1:0-19274 GCA_027575235.2 Palythoa mutuki | reverse complement strand
GAGTCCGCCATCTTGCTAATAGAATCGTTGTGTTCCTGAAATATTGTGTGTTTTCTTGTCTTGCGGAACTACTACACAGAGCAGGACATTTCCCTAGGATCATATACCAGAGGCAAATGACAGTGACACACATTTAGCACTTTAAAATGAGGAGTCGGATTCAGAATCAAATCCTAGGGTCTGCATGTGGGCTGGGATTTAATGATCTCCATCAAGTCCAAGGGTTTTTCTTATAATATTCAAACGATAAAAAGTTTATTTTAGCATTCAGTTCTCCTTTAAAAGTATTACATAGGGGAAAGCATAGAGCATAGTTGGTAAGTGTGGTGCCTTGTGTGATGGAGGCCCCAGTTTGATTTACAGCAACTACAAACCTTTAAGCTTTCCTCTGATTTGTGAAGGTTAAGCTTTAAATACCAATTACCTAGGTCCCATAAATGCTACAAGGTTTAATTTATTAGTGACTGAAGTTATTATCACCTTTTACCTTTGTGGTAGTTGCTTTGACGCACATCTGTATCAGGCTAACCATTCTATCCATGATTCCTTGATGTAGCAATTAGCAGCACTGTCTCCAAATGCTTATGTGCACCTATGGGATGTCAACACTTGCAGACAGGTAGGTGATATAGCTCCTAACTCTATATTTCAGAAACATTTGCATGACATATACATTTTGTATGGTTCCCATATGCATGGTCACGAAAAGTCACAAAAAGTCATGGATTTCGAAAATGCATTTTCTAGGCTTGGAAAAGTGAATTTGGAAAACATTGCTGAGCTCACGGAAAGAAAAGTCATGGAATTTCAAAGAGTTTTTGCCTAATTTCTAGAGTGAAAATCACAAATAAATTAATTATCCTCATTGTTTAAATTGAGGAAAAGGTGTCGAGAACGCAGAGGCTACACACACACGTGTTACTTTATTCTGAATCATAAGGTCAGTGCAAACCAAAACACCACAAACGAAACTTGTTGCAGGGGTACTTGTGCCTTGGTAGGCCATCACTGTTTTATTTCCCCACACTCAGGCCACTGACATTCAAGAAGTAAATAACTAGTTTGGTGCATCGCTGGAATAGATTAAAAAACCTTTAAATAAACCCACTTTGGGGAAAAACCATAGGAAAACGTACACTCCAGCCCAGTGCTAACACCCTCTATACAATACATCGATTCCTTGGAGCAGAACTCACACTTTCCTCAAATCAAAACCTGCCACTCTAATGTAGGCGTACAATATACATTATTTGAAACTGAACAGTGAGTTATATAAATGCAACTGCAGCACGCACTAAGGTACTTTACATGATAGTTTCTCAGATCACTGCCAGTGTTTTCCCTACGATTAAAAGTTGGTGTTGCAAAAAGTAAAGTGGGCGTTGCATGGCAAGGGGTCAAAGAACCCGAGCGTCTCTAGCGGAGGGAAGGGGGGGGGAAGGAAGCATGTGTGTAGGAGGGGGGGGCAGCATGCCTCCTGGAAAATTTTAAAATTTCGAGGGCCTTAAAATGCATTTTCCTGCATTTTGGGAAGTAAGAGAGCACTCAAAAAACTGTTATTAACATTTTTAAAATTAAACATAAAACAATTACGTCATTGCATATAACCGCGGTACAAATCATAATAATAATTGAAAGGAAACCATTTTCAAATAGCCCTTATGTTCATTTAAATCTATTAATTATATTGGTAGTTGGAGCCTCGGTTCCTTAACTACGTAACTTGGGCTGTGCGCTTACTGTACCTCTAGGGTTCTCAACTACTGAGCATTTCTACGTTTCATAATGTGAAGGTCAATAGATACTTGTTGTAGTAGGGCAATGCAAAAGAGAACCTTCGGTATGATCAAGAAAGCTTTGACGTTTACCTTTTTTCAACTTTGACCACGGATTGCGAAAAGGACTGTTGTTAACTGACAAAAAAACGTTATTTTAAACGAGAAAATTCATGAAACTCCAATTAAAATTCATATAAAACATGTAAATTTAGCAGAGATAAACCTACCACTTGCTGGAGTAGTTCTTTTTTGTTTGTTAGTCATGTTCAGTGAAATTGCGGTTCTATGAAGAGAATGTGTGCCTGGCGCTGGAGAAGGAACATTCATTGTATGCAGTCGGTTCACAATCGCACATCTGCTTTCTGGACTCAAGAACAACCAAACATGTTGGTACAATATGCTCTAAAGACGAAGGAGCTGGTACGTAGAACCGTTTAACCCCAATATAAACGCCCACTCTCAATGAAACGTGTATATTGGACACTCCCTCCAATAGACACTCCGTCAAGATTACTCTTAAGTACTTGGAAATAGCGCAATAGGATTGCAGTAGTTAGAAGTGCTGCGTTCTTTATTGTCAGCTTAGAAAAATGTCGGAATCCTCTTTCCAGTTGACTACAGATGCGGTTATTGAAGACGCTAACGTTACCATCGTGGATGGCCTTGATAACGATTCCTACCGATCAGTATTGAATTTTGGCATAGCGAAATGGTATAGAATACGTCAAAAAGGATTAACTTGCCATTTTCAAACTTAAATAGTAAACCCTTATTTAAACATTTAATAATAAAAATATACGGAGAGATTTGACGTTTCGACGTCTCGCTGGACGTTGTTTTCAAAATGAATTTATTAAATGAGAGTTTGAATAATAATTACAAAAAGTGTCTAGAGGAAATTCATGCTTGAATAGAGTTGAACTGTTCTTACAGAGTTATAACTGCTTGTTTTCATTATTGATTACATAACTTTAGACCTTCGCACGTACAGAGTCTGATTGCTTGCATGTTGAGTGATGGCTTTATCTTGCATATAAACAACATCTCGTAAATTAAGAAATCGAACTTTGACTCTCCGTCAAGATTACTCTATTTATTTTCAAACCATTCTTTTTATTCCGAGAGCACAATAGTCAGTCAAGATGAAAATAAGCTCAACCAAAAATAAGTGCCTCTTAGCACGACCATTAATGATTTGCTGAAAAATGAGTGATTTGGTTTTGCTCACATATTTCATGGACAGAAGCTAAAAAAGTACTATAATGATAATTAGATTAGTTTAAAGTCAGTCACATATGGATTTTGTTTTGTTTGCAGGAGTGCGATCAATAAGTTTTAGAGATCAAGTTGTAACTGTGGGGACAGGCTACGGTTCTATCTTCTTTTACGATATCAAGGCTGGCAGGTTTTTAGAGAATCAAACTGGCACAGTTCATTCCCTCAGGAGTGGTAGAGGATGGCTTGTAAGTGTTGAACTTTTTCGTGTTGAGTTTCGAGGAATCCGAGCTACCAAACTTTACGAATGTGACAAGTTCTGAATTCATTTTGTCATTTTGTTTAAAAAATGGACATTGTAAAACAAGTGTGGCCCTGACTGTGCAAAGTTTCCGAAATACTTTGAGATGTAAATGAGTAAGTAGACAATAAACTAACAGCACATTGCATCTTAAAACAAAGATTATAACTGCAGCAATGTGCACCGAACTTGTCAGAAATTTATCCGAGTTATAGACCTTATTTACAAATGGCGGCGATTTTAATATTCTTTTGTCTTTATTCAAATTAGCCTACCAAGCCTCGTCTTGGTTAACATATTCTTTTGAAAGTTTAACCCAAGGACGAGGCTTGGTAGGCTAATTTGAATGTAGACAAAAGAATCATTAAATCGCCCCCATTTATGAATAAGGTCTATGTGACCAAGTTTTCGCAATTACTTAAATTGCGTTAATAACCGTGTATCAAAACGTCATTGACCAAGTTTTGTTGCAAATCCAAAGAATACACGCTTTTTTTATAAGAACAACTTCATAGGAACAACGAGGCTCAAATTTGCCAAAATTTAAGAACAATTTAAGAACAAGCTCAGGCTGAGGCTTGATAACAAGGACAGTTTTTGTGGGAGAAAATTGACTAAAACTTAGCGATACAGCATAAAACATAAAAAGTTCGCCTCTAAATTCAGCCGTACAATACATGTGTGGCGCAAGGCGTTTTATATGTTCCAATACCTTGTTTTATTTTGTTTTTTCTTCAATAAAAACCGTTCACAGAAATATGAACAAATTAAGAACAAATTGAGGCTGAAATCGTCAAAAAATTAAGAACAAGTGAGCCTCGGCAAAATTTATTGGTTGTTATAAAAAAAGCGTGCATTTCTTTATGAATGCAGAGCAAGTAAACTTGGGTAGACAGACCTAGAAGGAATTCAACAACTAGGCTTTCTTTGAAAGCAAAACCATGTTCAAATGTTTCACGTGACTTCTAATTGTGCAACTGTATGTTAAAAGTATAAAACAGGAGAAATCATCTTAATTTGACTGAAAAAATGGACATCTATATCTTTATCGTATTTCTTGTAAACGAGATAACTGTTTTGCGTTTCCTTGTGATTTTAAGCGAAAATCCGCTGAACATCATCTTCAGTTTGAGATCACGTTTCTTAGAACCCAGTGATTAACCTATAAATTCTTGGAAAATTGTTGGCAAACAGTTTTTCATTCCTGGAAAAAGCGAAGTATCGATAAAACGTGATTCGTTGCTGGTTCAAAATTACGTTTTGTTAAGTCGACTTTACAATAGGAATTTTCTTTACTTCCTTTATTGATTGAGACACTAAAAATTATACTTGTTTATTGATTTCATTCTTTAAATACCTGTTTCTAAGAAAAAATAAAACTATTGCCTTCATCCTGTTTTAAATATCTGTTTTAGTCAATTTTCCTTGCAAGCATGGGTGCGGCAGATCGCCAGCACGATAATGGAGATCGCAGAAAGTCGTTTCACCTGCCACCAGACGCTACCACTAAAGACAAGGTAACAAGTTGTGATGCTTGATTTAATAATTGTCTATAACGGTATTTTTACATTTGAGTCTCTCAAGTTTGATGCAAACAACATACTTTCAGTTTAAAATCAGATAAAAGGTTCGAATACTCAGATTTTAAAGTTGAATTTAAAGCGCATCTTTTTAATGGCGTGGGTCAGCCGATAATAAATTATCGGTAGTTTGCGGAAATTTCTCACAGTGTTAGAAAAGTCTCAATAGATCAAATCGGAAGCATATCGTGTTTTCAAATGCTTTAAAGGTTCGAAGGGAGTTAGAAGTCTTTATATATTTTTAAACTTTTTATAAACTATAAAGATGTTTATAGGCACAAAGCTTAACACCTTGCTGGAAGTCTCGACTAAAATATGAAATTTACATCGATTTATAAAGAAAGAAAAGCACCAATTTTTTGGTTACATTTCTGCGATATCGACCCTTTAAAAAATTTACTTATCCAAGCATGCAAAAAATAACGTGAAATTGCGACTTATATATTAGTTAACTTCCAAGCATAAACTAAAACGAATATCAAGACTTCAATACGTGTTTATAATTAACAACGCTGCCGATTTCTTTGGAAGATTTCATATATTGGTTTGGTTGATTTAGATAATAGAGAGAAGTTAAACTTAAGATCCTCAGTTCCTTGATAAGAAAAAAGAGATGTTTTAGCAATGCGCAAATCACATTGTAAATCGGTTCTGGAATAAAACTGAAACCAAATAACTCTACTGAGCTCCAAAAAGAACAAATTCTCAATGAAGAAGAGACAAAATTAAAACAGCACTATGTGTATGCAGTCTACATTCTTTTTTATAAGACAGTCAAGTTTTTGGGCTGATGCTGAACATGTCTTAAGAATCTTAAGGGTCTGATCCTCAAACTAACTTTTAAACTATTCTGAAATGTAGTTGTTACTATTAGATGTACATTTGCTGTTTTTCAATCGACAAGTTTCAGAAGCCATGAGACTTTCACAACTCGTTGGGTTTGTGACCAAAACAGAATTCAGTCCCTGTTTGCCAACCGAACGCTGTTTATGTCAAGACATACGAATTTGTCGATAGAATGATTCATGTAACTACAAATTCTACTTGTAAAATTCACATTTTAGTTGACAACACTATTGTATTGGCGATAAGTTGCACTGGAGAACAAACATTAGCCGACAAACAAATCATGGTTTTGCCGGTTCAAATTCTTTGCTTTTTCTGAGCCTCGGCTCGGGTGTAGTCTTTTAGGCAATTCTTTTTATAAGCTCTCAATTTTATTGGAACAATCGAGGCTCGGCTTTAGATTTAAAAGTAAAAGATTTTTTCAAAAATTTTACAGCAAAATAGTGTCAAAACATGGCTTATCGCCTACAAATCGGAAATATATTTTCATGTTCTATACGTAAAAGTACAATGTAAAATGTTGCAACATTTTTGTCTCACGACTTTTTAAAAGCAAAGTCAAAAAAGTGAATTTATGTCAACAGACTCTGAACTATGAAAACATTTCTGGTTAGTAACTTCATAAAGATAGAAATAATTTAAGAACTCGAATGAGTGAGGTCCAATGTTTGCAAAAAGCTAAGAAAGAGCCGCCTCCAATTAAATTTACTGGTTCTTATAGTATAAAGTTTATGAAACAAAATGCATGTCATATGTTAAGTTCTGAGTGTTTTTTGGTATCACACTCTTATAAAAACAACCCTTATAAAAATGATTGTATTTGCTTTATGACTTAAATAAAGAAACCAGCACATTGAAAATTCAATTTGTTATGTGCAGCGCTTGTTTAGCAATGTGCAAGAGTGCTTTAAAACTCAACTCCTCTTCTATATACACGCTTTTCATTTTTTTCATAAGAACAACTTTATAAGCTCAAATTTACAAAAATTTAAGAACAAATATTTAAAAACAAGTTCAGGCTGAGGCTTGATAACTAGCAAAGTTTTTGTGATAGAAGATTGACCAACACTTAGCGATACAGCATAAAACATAAAAAGATTCACTGTAAACACTGCTCAACAAACAATGAAGGTAGTTCGCCTCTAAATTCAGCCGTACCGTCACGTGTGGCGCAAGGCGTTTCATTTTCTAATACCTTGTTTTATTTTGTTTTTTTCTTCAATAAAAACCGCTCACATAAATAAGAACAAATTAAGAACAAATTGAGGCTGAAATCGCCGAAAAATTAAGAACAATGAGCATCGGCAAAATTCATTGGTTCTTATAACAAAAAGTGTGTAACACGCATCCCACTGAGAAATAAACTCACAAGTTCATCATGTACGTTCCAATGGAAATGTGCAGCTAGCTATATTGGGCACTATGGCCACACACAAGCAATATATTTCAGCTGCGAAACGTGAATATAGTAATGTCACGCCAGCACCTTATGACAGCTGTTCGACGGAGAAACTGCTGCCCGTGCAATTACAGGCTTTTTTTATAAGAACAACTTTATAAGAACACCGAGGCTCAAATTTACCAAAATTTAAGAACAATTTAAGAACAAGCTCAGGCTGAAGCTTGATAACTAGGAAAGTTTTTGTGGTAAAAAATTGACTAAAACTTAGCGATAAAACATAAAAAGATTCACTGCAAAGACTGCTCAACAAACAATGAAGATAGTTCGCTTCTAAATTCAGCCGTACAATACATGTGCGGCGCAAGGCGTTTCATTTTCAGATACCTTTTTCAGTTGATTTTGTTTTCTCTTTGATAAAAACCGCCCACAGAAACAAGAACAATTTAAGAACAAATTGAGGCTGAAGTCGCCAAAAAATTAAAAACAAGTGAGCCTCGGCGAAATTTACTGCATGGTTCTTATAAAAAAAAGCGTGTATGACAAACACTCCGGACATTTGAAAACACTCGAGAAATGTTAGAAAACACGATCCGCATTCCCCAAATGCCCGTTGTGTTTTATCACAGGGTAATACAGAGGATCTCAATAGGGTGATAGCTTTTACGGCTAACGGTTAAAAAATTCGTATTTTCACGGCTAACGGTTAATTATCCTCCATCACGGTTATTAACTGAACGTTACGAGAAAATTGGCGAAATTGAAAATAAAAGTTTGTTTTTTCGGTTCCAGCAAGGATGGTTTTGCTATTTCTCGCAGGTATAATTTGTGCTTACAGAGGAGATGGGAAGGATTTTGCTGCATGCATATTGATAAGGACTGGTTGTTTGCATAACTGCTTTATGTGGTGCAATTCTTGTGCCGTACACGAGGCAGCCCATAGAATTGTAAGACGGAGTTTTTTTAGCCCGCAATGCATATGGTTTAAGAACATTTTGATAGGAGTAGGAGACTATTTTCATCAAGGTTATTACGGTTCTTCACCATTTCTAAAACTACAAGTTATTTGTGCAAAACAGAGTTAGGATTTCCCTTGCTCTTCGTCTAAATAACTCTAAATGGCCCCGAATACCCGCTATTTGAGCCTATTGTTTAGGACTTTTCAGGAAAGTATAAAAAATCACGTTTAACAGTTGAAGAATTATTCACGGCAAACGGTTAATTTTTTTGGCAATTCACGGCTCACGGTTAACCCCACTGAGACCCTCGAACAAAGACATGGACAATTTTTTGGTTTCAGCATCAATTGTATTCCAAATTTTTGGACCTTGAAATCGAATATTGAATTTCCCTTAGCCTTGCGAATGCATGTTTTTGTATCCTTCGCCATTTTTCTTCCAAGTATTAACATACAAGATTAGCATTTCATTCAGTTCTTGTTTTGTAGCTCGAGTTCATTAGAGGTCAAATTCTTCCTCGGTTTCATCACATAAGGCACATAAAATTGACACATAGGTCCTTGTGGCGATTTGAGTGGTTTTGGAGTCTTCTTCTACAAGGAGTTTTCCAATTTCACTTTCTCTAAGATGAGCAAAACGTTTCTTTGTAGGCTCCATTTTTGTTTTTGAATGAAAACAGTCAAAATTGCAATAACGAACTCTTAGAACGATTTCCAAGATGTTGACGAGCCGAGATACATTTAACTTGAACTCATCCACGTGACCTCGATTTAGCCAATGAGAGCGCGCATTCGAGTTGAAAACACCCTAGCTATATAACAATACAACTTAACTGACCAATCAATAATCGCGCACCAGACTATATCAGTATTCATTGACACACTATTTGCACTTGACTCTGAAGATGACTTGTGCACAGGTTGTCGAAATGCAGTTACTGATATCGACAACAATCCTTCTCAGGACTATACTAGCGTGGACGATCTTACCATACGATCACTGTTACTCCTCAGTTCAAACCATTTACTAGCAAGTATTAAGTTGTCTGATTATTTTATCGAAAAGGACAAGTTGAAAAAAATCAATTTTTCAAACGTGTCGGACAATATTTCTAAATACTTACTTTTCAATGTTTCGGCTTTTCCATGGTAAATTCACTCAAATTTAAGGGTAAGGAAAAATTACTGAAAACGATCCAGGAAAAGTAACACAAAAGCAAATAATCCGTGGATGCCATTGGCCAATGTACACTGTGCTTGTGTCTTGCAGTAACAAACATTGTTCACCAGTTGTCTTCTAAAAACTATCGGAAAGAGCTGGATGCCAAGCATACACGGCTACAGAACTTATCGAAGGTCGTTTTATACTGCGAGCTACGCGTTTGGAAGCGTGGCGTTAGAGTTCCACGCAAAAGATACAAGGACACCAACTGAAGCAATAGCTGACTCGGTGGAAAGCAAAAAAAATTAGAATCGCTGTTATTTGAGAGAGGTACTGGGAGATGAGTAGCCTGAGTAAAAGGCGTGGGAATCTACGAGAATTTATCAACAATAGCGGCTCAGGAAAAGCGTAGACGTCGAAAGGAGTTGCCCAGCCATCTTCCTTCCTATAGTGACCCGGCCAGTCTTCCTTTCTCCCAAGTGCGTCAAATGTTAAAAATCCAAATCAGTCATCAGAAGGCTTTCCGCTAAATTTCTTCCTATCTTGTTCTTCGGACATAAAGTACTAGACCGGCCATCATTCTTCGCCAGTTAACTTCTAAAAATAATTGATATGAAACAACAGACATCTATCCACAAAACAGATAAATGCAATCAACTTGAAACGTGCTGTTTTTTCTTCACTTTTATTTCGCTAAAACCTTTTAATATTTGTAAATGTTAACGTCAAGCGATTGTCCACGAAACCCAGTTGCCATGAAAAAATGAAATTAAAATGAATCATGTGTTATGTAAAATTTTAGAATCAATTTTGAAATCAATTTGGAAAATTAATCAATTTCACTGAAATTTAATTTGATTAAATGAATTTTGAAAAAGTCAATTACAGATAAACTACAGTATATTTAGTTTGTTCCCTTTGTTATTAAATTCCTGTAACGTGATTGGGAGTTTGACCAGTTTTTAGGTTACCACGGTTAAACATTGATTTGTATGTTATCACTTTTTATTAAAAATTGGATCAGTGGATAATGCAATTCAAGACTCTTTATTGGCTAAGCCATTATGGTATATGAGCCAAAAAAAAGTTGCAACAGTTTTGATTTTGGCCATTGTGGTTTTCGTAATCCACACCATATCTGTCTTCTGTTCCACAATAACTGTATAACTTCTCTACATCACGTCTACTTGTAAGCTTTGGGCAATCCTGCCCTCTTCAGATGGAAACACAGTTGACGCACTCGTGAATGTCTATCAGTATTATCAGCTCCCAGTTGTGAAGAGGGCAGGATTGCCGAAAGCTTACAAGTAGACGTGAAGCACAGAAGTTAACAAGTAGACGTGAAGTACAGAAGTTATACAGTTATTGTGGAACAGAAGACAGATATGGTGTGAAGAACTGAAAAATATCAGACTTTGGTCTTTTTTGTACTGTCAAGACCTCGGACTGATATTTTTCCATAGAGACCTCGCGCTCGGTTAATAGTCTGTTATTATTTTATGTTTTTCTTGGAAAACGTAGCCTTTTTGTTACCTTGACGTGCTGACGATGCCCACAAAGTTCAAAATTGATGCTAATACTCGGGCTCTCTTTGTTTTAGTATAGATATAAGGAGTAATGCCCACTATCCATGTGATCATAGTGCCCAATATAATGGCTGCGAGATAGCACTGGCGCGCATGTGCAGAGCTTGTGAGTTTATCTTTCTCAGTCACATCCCACAAGCGTTACGCGTACACTTTACTGTTTGTTTTTCTTGTGAAAACCTGTTTGTTAGCCGTGCAAGGACGAGACCCGATAAGGCTGAAATAGCTTCCCACAGCTGATAACACTCAGGCTCACTTTATTTAAGGGTAGATTCAAGGGGTAATACCCACTACCCAGGTGGCCATAGTACTCAATATAGTGACAGTAAGTTACCATTTGCACGAATTTTAATTTTTCAGTGACTTCGTTTAAAAAAATGTATTAAAAAGAGCCAGAAACTCGCGTATCCTTATTCAACGTATCCTGCCCTTGTAAATTTTGTTTTTCTAGCACACTGGGAAGTGTCTGGATAGACGAAGGCTACAGCTCCAACCCAGTCGTGACTGATGAAGGACTTAGAAGAATCGCGTCCAACTTTGATGCATCCGTTCCTCAGCTTGTCCTTAAATGGGCAGTGGAACAAGGCGTTATTGTTATTCCAAGATCTCGCAACCCAAACCACATCGAGACCAACTTCAATTTTCATCACGTGAAACTCACCGAGGAGCATTTGAAGTACTTTAGCGACTTGGATGGACAACTGTCGAGTTCAGAGGACAGTGGTGCAGAGGAGCCTGGGGCAGAGGACCTGGATAATGACCGGAGGTCTGGGACTAGTGCTGAGTCAAAGCAAGAAGAAGCTGTTGATGAACCAAGTAAAGAAGGTAAGATGCAGCCAAGTTTTACGTGTCAGAACAATCAGTGAGATGCTATGAATTGCCAGTATTCGTATAGAGTCTATAAAACTGGAAGAAGTCTGGAAATCCAAAAACCCTTTGAAAAGTGTGAAACAAATCTGGAAAGTTAAACGGCTAAAGGACATGTCTGAGATTTCGGAGTCAGGATTTCATCAGTTATGGATGCAAATTCAGCTGAAGAAACTGAGGTGTATGTTATTCTGTGTGACGTACAGACCTGATTATTGCCCTTTATCTTGTTTTGTCGACAATTTTATGGATAAATATTCTCGAACGCTTACTTTTGGAAAAGTTTTACTTGTTGCTGGTAACTTAAAATGCGACATGTTGAAACCACGTATTCCCCTGAAGCTACTGCTCTTCTTGATTTATGCAGCAGTGTTAATTCAACTCAATTGATTAAAGAGTCTGCACGGGTAAGGGCTAGAAAAAATCTAGATTTCCTTGGCTTGACTTTCTGCAAACAAAGCGCCATTGTTTCCTACGAAAATAATCAGTTTTCAGAGATATATGTATACGCTGCAAATTTAAAGATTGATTCCAGTAACTGAAATGAACTATATCGTACATAGTTTTCAGAGGTCCTCAATTTGATTATTTGTTTAACATTATTTTGTCTAAAACGATTAAAATAAATAAAAAGCTAAATCCTTTTACGAGCCAAAATGACCCATTGGAGCCGGTGCTTATCTCCGGTTTCTGCATTGTTAAGTGGATAAGAGTCATTGACTCCCCCTGGTCGAGACACTAATCCATTGCAGGTTAGCCCCCGGCAGAAGCTGGTACTCATCTTACCGACCTCGGGAGGATGGAAAGCTGAGTCAACTTTGGGGGAAAAGTTGGGTCTGTTATCATTACGCTTGATTTTGTTTAACCACAAGTAATGATAACAGACAGAATCGGACGAACACGAAGTCCTATTACCAATTTATTATAATAATTACAATTTCAGAAATCTTTGCAGATAAAAACACATTTTACTGATTTTTATAACATTTGTAATGGTAATGGCAATTAGTGGAGTCCATTTCTGTCTGTTATCACTAATTGTTACTGATTGGTCAGAAATCCTGAAGCCCAGATTGTGATTGATTCATTCAACTGTCCCAATAACAGATAGCCAATAACAAGTAGACCATAACAAGTAGCGGATAACAAGTAGACGATAACAGGTAGCCGATAACAAGTAGACGATGACAGGTAGCCGATAACAAGTAGACGATAACAGGTAGCCGATAACAGGTAGCCAATAACAGGTAGCCGATAACAGGTAGCCAATAACAGGTAGCCGATAACAGGTAGCCGATAACAGGTAGCCGATAACAGGTAGCCAATAACAGGTAGCTGGTAACAGGTAGCTGATAACAGGTAGCCAATAACAAGTAGACGATAACAGACGTGTGTTATTGGATAGTTTTCCAAGGAGATTAGGGAAAACTAGATTTCAGAATGGGCAAATTAGATTTGAAGAAATTGTAATTATTATAATAAAGGTTGTGATTGATTTCTTTTTATTTACTATATATTTTAATTGACTCATTTTGCTGAAGGTGATGAAAAAAACAAACCAAAGCTCACTCCAGAAATTGACGATAAAGTTGTGTTGAACCAGAAAGTGGACATGAAGGATGCGACGGTGTTTGTTGGTTCGGATGACCACTGGCTGTATGCTATTGATGCCAGTACAGGAGATGTGAGGTGGAAATATGGTACAGCAGACGAGACAGGTTCCACGTGTGCTTTTAATCACGACGAGACTGTTGTATACTGTGGTACTGATGATAAATCAATCCGGGCATTGAACCCTGTTGATGGTTCTCTTATTTGGAAATTCAAAACTGAAGGAGCTGTGACCTCTTCAATACGAATTGGTAGAGATGGCACGTTGTATGTGGGTTGTTTGGACAAGAACATGTATGCTGTCAATCCAGGTAACTGTACATTTGGGTATTCACACAGGCTTCGTACGGGTCTTTGAAAACCTGGAAAGTCCTGGAAAAACAAAAATTCAAAATCCAGGCCAGGAAAATTGATATCAGTCCTGGAAAGTCCTGGAAAATTAGCTTATTTCTGAGGAAGTTGTTTCAAAATAAAATACCAACTCTTAATACTTCTCACGTTTTCACAGTGGGGCAACAGATCCAGGCACAAATTCATGTGAAAAGGTGGCAAAAAATCCGCAAACAATGCTTTTGCATTGCATCTTACTCTGGATTTTGGTTAATTTGTTCCTTGAAAGTTCTGGAAAAGCCTTGGAATTTTCTTTGACTAAAAGTGTACGAACCCTGTTCACAAATGTTCCCTATCAAAATTGCGTTTAAAACAATGAATCAGTCTTGACTTGGTTTGGTTTAGTCTTTATAGATGAAAACAAGGTTTTGACACCATTTGGAAAACATAGAGTTCCTTAAAGTTTTGGAGTTTCCTTTCTTTTACTACCATTGGCCTCGGTAAGATAATACAAAATATAACTTTTTATGTGCATTGCCTTTTCCTAGATGGTTCGTTGAAGTGGAAAAAATCATTTGGTTTCGAAATCTGGACCTCTCCTGCTCTTCAAGATGGCGGTGATGTTGTGTTCATGGGAACTATGGCAGAAGATGGAGACAGTTTCTTTGCTCTTGATGGGAACACGGGTGACATCCTCTGGAAAAAGAATTTGGGACCTCTTTTCTCCTCCCCATTAGTTTCAGCTGATAACCAGGCACGATTGTTATTACTGTAAATAATCTAATAAGCCCACCAGTCTGATAGGCTTCCCCCCCTGGAGGTGCAAGTTTCTACTCACCCACCCTCCCCCTTCCGTCCCCATCGCCCTTCCCCCGCCAAAAATAACTAATAAAGATTTTGAGGATAAAACAAAAGAAAGAATATTGTTTTGGAAATAAATTTTGTTTTTGCTCGAAACATATCCAGTTTTGATCTTCAGGTGGGACAGTTTCTGTTTTTTTCATGTCTTGTCCAGTTTAAATTGAGTACTTCAGTAATTGGCATGTTTTGCACAGAATGCTATGAATTCCTACAATTTCGCCAATTTAAGAAATAAGTGTCCCGTGGTCACTAAACTTGCTTGACATTTTATAGAATGAACTCCATCCTTTTTTAATTAGCCTCACCCCGTCCTCTAAAGGGCCCGAAGTTAAATAAGTTCCCCAGGGCTTATTAAAGCAGGGTTCGTGCTACTCCTTGAACTCCTTGAATACTCCTGGAATTTAGTTTCACACTAATATCGGCTGCGAAGGAGACTTGTGACATACACGTTCGTTTACGATCGTATCAGTGTGAACGAAAGGGGAGAACGGATAAAAAAGTATGCGTTTTGAAACAAAAACGCATTAGTGTAGAATACACTTGTAACTGAAACAAGAATCCATGAAACAGACTGATAACTTCATGGTTGATGAGTGGGTATGTATAAAACTGGTATTCACGTGTTGTGAAAATTCACAATCGACGATGAACACCATGGAGCTTGTGTTGAGCTGTTGCAATTTGTAAGGTCATAACAATATGGGACCACACATTAAAAGCTTTGGTTGCATTTCATTTATCATATTAATGTCATTTCTACAAAAACAGATGGTGGTTGCCTGCTCGATTGATGCCAACTGCTATGCCTTTGAACCTGAGTCGGGCAAGGCACTCTGGGTATTCGAGGGTGATTCTGGCTTCCAGTCTTCCCCGGTGGAGAGTAAAGCTACAGGCTCCTTGTTCGTGGGATCAAGTGAAGGAAATGTCTACTGCATAGATACAAGTACTGGAAAACAAAAGTGGGTTAGACGAGGTATGTTTGCGAATTGGTTTCGTAAGGAAATTTTCAGATAAAAAAGTATTAGGTATGAGTGCTAACTCTAATTTTCTATCTTATTTATATTGAAACTCGGCACACTGAGAAAAGTTTGACGTTGAACGGACTTTTACAGTTTTAATTTATTGCCAGTCTCCTTCTTGTAAAGGTACGGTAACTAGTACCATCAACAAATCCTCAAACTTATCTCGCAACATTGTTGAAAAGCGATGCTGCGGGTTTTTCCACCCGCGAACAAACTTGTCTATATTACTTATTATTAATAATAATTATTATTAATGATTATTTATTAGTGTGTGTAATATTATTTATTATTATTGTTATTATTATTATTATTATTATTATCATTGTCTTTATCGTTATCTTTATTATCACCTTCATCATTATCACTATCATCATCATTATCATTTTTGTTTTCACTATCACTATCGTTGTCATTGTCATTGTTTGGAGTTGTTGTTTTTGTTGTTATCGTTAGTTATTATATTTTGACAACTTGAGGAAAACTGCTGACGATTCAAGTTGGGTTCATATTGCATGGAAAGTAGTTGTCCTGCCTAGAAATCGACTTGTTTCTAAGTGTTTTATCTAAGATTTAAATCAATAAATGTCACAACAAACATTAATATATGCTAAGATTTCAACCTTGAATGTTTGATTTAGGAAAAGGGGAGCTGTTCTCCTCACCGTTTCCAACGCCAGATGGAAACGTATACATTGGCTCGGGAGAGGGAGAAGTTTTAGCTCTACGGCAATCAGATGGGTCAGTGGTTTGGTCCTACAAGACTGAAGGTAACCTGTTTTCCTCTCCACGCCTGACAAAGAAGGGTCTCCTCATCATTGGGGGACTGGACACATATATGTACGCACTAAATAAGGTCGATGGAAGCCTGGTGTGGAAACTGAAGACCGATGGACCCGTCGTTGGTACAGCGTTGATTACAACCGAGCATGCCGAGCTTAAAGCGTAGATGCTTATCCTCACAATATTTAAATATATTTAAAGAATATCAAGTAGATAATTTTAAAAAGAAAAACGTGTGAAAATATCATTTTGAAATGGGGAAAAATAAAGATATTTTATCGATAATCATATTAAACTAGTTTCATTACTGTAAATGAATATGGTAACTTTTAAAGCTGAAAAATCATTTAGATTTTTTAATTCTGTTATTTTACATTCCTGTTTTGTTATAAGAGATTTGTATTCATTCGTTTTCCTTGCACGTTTGCTATTTTTTGTTTGTCTATAAGAAGAGAAATTTACTGCATGTCTTCTGACAGTTCTTTATCTTCCTTTATTTCTTAGTATGATAAAAATAAAAAAATATAATATAAAACGTGATAATTTTTCGATAGAAGAGAATAATTCTGCTGAAGTGTACCTTTAAGTTCAGAAAGCTTTTTAGGTTTAAAAATGGTAATGTTAAAAAATAGGCGAACTAGGAGAGCATTCTTACTTTTTATAAAGTTTTTAAAGTAAATAACATATCAAGAATCTAATTGCAAAATTTAAAACGTAATATGGTTTAATAATCGTCAATAATGTTAAAATAAATTGAAATTAAAGAACGCGTTACACCATAATACAATTTACGTATAAGAAAAATAAATGATGGGTTTGAGTGTACGTTGGGCCAGGGAGGACTAACATCGGATAGGAAGAAAAATGGTCAGAATGAGTGTGCATTGGGAAGGATTAGGGTCGGGTGGGAAGGGAAATAGTTGGGCTGAGTGTGCATTGGGAGGGATTGGGGTAAAGTGGGAAGGGAAATGGTTGGGCCGAGTGTGCATTAGGAGGGATTGGGGTAAAGTGGGAAGGGAAATGGTTGGGCTGAGTGTGCATTGGGAGGGATTGGGGTAAAATGGGAAGGGAAATGGTTGGACTAAGTGTGCATTAGGAGGGATTGGGGTAAAGTGGGAAGGGAAATGGTTGGACTAAGTGTGCATTAGGAGGGATTTGGGTAAAGTGGGAAGGGAAATGGTTGGGCTGAGTGTGCATTGGGAGGGATTAGGGTAAAGTGGGAAGGGAAATGGTTGGACTAAGTGTGCATTAGGAGGGATTGTGGTAAAGTGGGAAGGGAAATGGTTGGGCTGAGTGTGCATTGGGAGGGATTAGGGTAAAGTGGGAAGCGAAATGGTTGGACTAAGTGTGCATTAGGAGGGATTGGGGTAAAGTGGGAAGGGAAATGGTTGGACCGAGTGTGCATTGGGAGGGATTAGGGTAAAGTGGGAAGGGAAATGGCTGGACTAAGTGTGCATTAGGAGGGATTGGGGTAAAGTGGGAAGCGAAATGGTTGGGCTGAGTGTGCATTGGGGAGGGATTGCGGTAAAGTTGGAAGGGAAATGGTTGGACTGAGTGTGCATTTGGAGGGATTAGGGTCGGTTGGGAAGAAAAATGGTTGGGCTGAGTGTGCATTGGGGAGGATTAGAGTCGTTTGTTAGGGAAATGGTTTTACTGAATTTGGTGATAATTGTGTAAAAACAAAACCACTTTCATCTTTGTTTTGACCATCACGTTTTAGAATGAATTTAAGAGAATATCCAACGACATATTTAGAGTAGCTTTGGTTGTAATGGACTAAAATTCAACTGTGCTTTTCTAAACATATTACCTTACCAGACATAGTGGGGATTTCAATTCTTTAGTCAAAGCCGTTAAAGGAAGCTAGAGGACAGGGTGAATTTGGTTTATTACTAAGTTTAAAACAAAATGTTTTAGAGAATAAGTTTGAAATCAAAAGTACTGAAGATTTAATATAGTCTGATAATCTCCTGACCGTACCCTTTACCCGACTTGTACCTAAAAAATATTCTAATTCCATCGGTATAAGTGATTCCTCACTCTTCCCTCCCCCCCATCCTCCCCACCTACTTCCAATCGCTTGCACGTCCATGATCATTTCTGCATAACCACTCCAACAAATCGTTTAGGTCTAGAAATAACGGACTTTAATAGACCTGTGCCAACAATTTCTTCGAAACTCTCTTCAAAAATTGAACAACCTGATCCATGCGGTAGAAAATAAAATAATATATAACTTTGCTTTGCTGCTTTCCTCCATTCGTTTAGAAACAATCAACCAAGTCTTGAAGCTCTTTGAAGTGCTGAAACTATTCTTTCTTTGCCTCAGAAGTTCGTCTTCTCCCCATCACAGGAAATATATTGTTTGACGTACTATATACTACGCCTCAAAAATTATCGAAACAGAGATTAAAACTCGGCAAATCGAAGCCAGAAAAGTCAGAAAACCCTGTGACAACTGCAGCTCGCTTCGGTGACGGGTGCATGTACAACAACCACAAAAGCGTTTGCAGCAGACACGTGCCTTGCAATGATGAATTATTTCGAATTTTGCTTGAATCTGATTGGTTTACACAAACTATCCTAATGATTCGAAATTGGATACTTCGCATGTGTCCCCTGAAAATCTTCGTTAAAACCGCTCCCGTATGGATTCATTGGACAAGAAAAATATACTAGTTTGTTCATATAATTGAAATTAAGTTTATTGAATATCCCTTTTTAATTTGTTGGAATAAATGTTATCCCCGCTATACTCCAAACCACTGAGTGCTGATATGAAGTGTGATCGCAATTACCTATAATGCCCTCTATACTCCAACTCACTGTGTGTTTATAGTAAATAGAGAGTTCATAGATATGAAGTGTAAACACAGTAACCTGTAATGCCCGTTATACTCCAACTCACTGTGTGTTTACAGTAAATAGAGAGTTCGTAGATATGAAGTGTGAACACAGTAACCTGTAATGCCCGCTAT
>JAODFW020542404.1:0-11849 GCA_027575235.2 Palythoa mutuki | reverse complement strand
TTCTATTTTGCAATAACTTAAATTGCGTTTTAACACAAAAATCATACATAACTTCATTGCCTAAAACCGTGGTACAAAGTCTGTCACAATCGTTGTTCAAATTTATAGAATTTTGGATTAAACCATTCAGGTAGTAAACGTTAAAAAGTTCTTTAAAAAACCAAACCTTATCGATTTTTTGGTGTTTTTACAACCTTAATAGTTTTATCCATTTTACCTTTTTGTTTCCTAATTTCATTTTTATATTACTGCCTTACTGTCAGGACCCAATGAAGTTTTCTATCTTGTCCTTCGAGAGGTGTGATCATACTGCTCCAACCGCTGTTTCACAAAGCAGGAATGGGCCAGTCATATGGCAAGTTCTCACTGCCACAATGAAGGAGCTGTGTGTGGATGCCATTCTGAAGCACCTTGCTCAAGGTAATGAACTCAGAGAATATTATTAGAATCCATTTTAGGGGAAACGTTCCATGCAACTCTGTGATTTAAATACAGAACGAAAAAACTGGATATTATCTGTACTTTAATTAAAATTAGTATATTATAAGTATTCAACAGAAACAACTCCAGATATTTTTCTTTTGCACCAGGTTAGAAGTTTAGAAGTTAGAATTCTGGTTTTGTGTAACAAACATTCAAGAAAAAAAATAATAAAACGTTTGAACTTATTCGAGTCTTCTTCTCCATGCAAACCTATAATAAAAAAGTCTCAGAGTAGAGACCTATCCAACATTTATTGTTTTAGTCTTACAAGACCTTTGTCATCACCCTATTGTATCTAGGTAAGTTCTGAGCTAGTATTTAGAATGGCGTTGCAGTTGTAAAGTGTTTTGAACAAACTGATTTGCAGTATTAGCCAAATCTACGAGTATTATGTGAGAAGATCAAGTGAAGGTGTCCGTAGTTTATATGAAAGAACAAGCATAGGCATATTTCAGCTCATTCGCATTATTACTATCTTTAGTCACAACAAGCCCAACAACTGTTGACGAGGATTTATGGTCAGATTTTGTTCAAAGTAAAGAGTCGCAGGTAATTCTCCTTTATCTGTTTTTTTACAATTACATTTACACGTATATTACATTTATTATACTCTGTATGAATGAGTATGATATGTATGGCACTGGACCGGTAAGACACAGGCTTGGTTGGTAGAACACTGATCTGGTGGCACAGTGGCTTAAATGGTAGCACACTGGGCTCGTAACACAATTGGCTGAGGTCAGGTAGAACACTGAGCTGGTGACACAGTGCCTTCAATGGTAGCACAATTGGCTCGTAACACAATTGGCTGAGGTCAGGTAGATCACTGAGCTGGTGACTCGGTGGCTTAAATGGTAGCACACTGGGCTCGTAACACAATTGGCTGAGGTCAGGTAGATCACTGAGCTGGTGACTCGGTGGCTTAAATGGTATCACACTGGGCTCGTAACACAATTGGCTGAGGTCAGGTAGAACACTGAGTTGGTGACACAGTGCCTTAAATGGTAGCAAACTGGGCTCTTAACACAATTGACTGAGGTCAGGTAGAACACTGAGCTGGTGACACAGTGGCTTAAATGGTAGCACACTTGGCTCGTAACACAATTGGCTGAGGTCAGGTAGAACACTGAGCTGGTGACACAGTTCCTTAAATGGTAGCAAACTGGGCTCGTAACACAATTGGCTCTAGAGGTTGAACATTGGGCTGGTAAAAAACTGATTCCTATGTGATTTTGCTATAAAATGTAGTTTGTCTAAGCATCCGATGATATCTATAAACTGTTTGATGTTTTAAGAGCAGTGATTAACCGAAGGTTAAATGGTAAAGAAATATTCCGGTTAAGAAAACAGTTTTAAAATAGAACTCTTCAAAGCTTCGATACTCTTCAAAACTGCAATATACCGGTGATTCATTTTCCTATTTATAACACATTCAGGATATAGATATGTCCATGTCGTAAGTGCCTCTTAAGTATATTTGTTTTAACTTTCATTTTAATAAAAATAAAACTGTTGGAGCGATCTGTGCTCATAGCTAACTAAAAACGTTTCAAACAGATGTAAAACAAGAGAGTAAAAATGTCTCTAAATTTTCGATCGCCTTCTGCAGTCCTCTTCAGAGAATGATAAGGAATTTCTATCGAGATGTTTAAGTGGTTCTCTTAGATAATTATTTACTTTGAATTCCCTGTTTATGAGAATTCATTTTTGCGGCATATCTACTATGATGAAGATGACGATGAACATCCTTAACATATTGAAGATAAGGGTCGTAGTGCTTAGCAATATCTTTATATATTAA
The DNA here is from genome assembly GCA_027575235.2 of Palythoa mutuki. Classification (NCBI taxonomy): domain Eukaryota; kingdom Metazoa; phylum Cnidaria; class Anthozoa; order Zoantharia; family Sphenopidae; genus Palythoa; species Palythoa mutuki. The sequence goes on along the minus strand of JAODFW020542404.1, from coordinate 9,565 downwards.
TTGTGAGTGAAATTATGAGCATGAAGTTTGAGTACATTTTCTTAAAACCTGAAGTTTGAAGGTATTTCTGTGGTAAGAGTATCTTGAAGGTTGAGCTCTGGATTTGCTGGGTGCGCAAACTTTGTAGCATCAGGTTTTTGCTTGCTCAGTGATTTATATTCAAATAATTTCGCGTTCGTTTCTGCAACATTACATCGTTTCTTTCCCAGACTCCATGTCGTTACTTTCTGTCCTGTCTTGGTGGCTGGTCACGCGATGGAGTAACTGCCTCAAGCAACCTTCTGGCCCAGTTGTTGGAAAAGGGGAAAAGTGACAACTTAGCCAGGGAGACCTTTCTTGAAATGGTAAATAAATAATACTCGATTTTCGTTTTTTAACTCGACCGACGTCCTATCGTGTCTAAGGACAGTTTTATTGTGTCCTTGACTTAAATGTGGTTTTACATACTTTACAAATTTATGACTTTTAGGTTGTTGTTAACATTTTATAATGGTTTGTAACTGCTGTATTATATCTTATAGTATACTATTCTATTGTATTTTATTTTAGTTTGTTCAATTCTATTCATTCTATTATGTTCTGTTCTGTTCTACTCTTCTCTATTCTATTCTATTCTGATGGCTTATACGTCGTGTCCGAATCACTTCCATTCTCCTACGTTGACTTAAGGGGAGAAAAGCTGAATCTTCCGTCTCCTTTATAGGTGGTAGCAGGAGGCCGTCAAGTTGATGGTGTTCAGAGGTAACGGATGGTGGTTAAGTAAACTAAAATCTATTGTTGATCATTTAATAACTGTAGCAAAATATTTTCTATCGTAGGCTGAAGTCATAATTTTTGTTGTTCTCTAAAACTCTGTACTTGGCTCTAAGTTAAGCAGCTTGGAACTCTCTTTATTCATATAGCAAACAGTTAGGAAGTAACTGCAGGACAAACCAAACCGTTGTTTGGCTTATGCCTTTTCGTACTTTGTTACGCCATAAGGAAGGGACAGCGAGGGTTCTGGCATTTGGGGTTTCCTAATATGTGTCTATTGGTCATATAAATATAATGGGTTTTTTTTGCTTGATTAGGCTTAACGAGATAATGGTGGAGTGTAGCAATACGTTCAGAGGGCTTGAAACTCTTCTCTCGCAGGTATGTAGTATCTCTTCCGACAATAGAGTAAGTAGAACTTTCAGAGTAGAACAGTGTTTTTTATATTTCTAAAACCAAGCTCTCATATGATTGTTACTGACTTGCAGGGTCGCACGTGTTCTAGATTTAAAATCTCGATTAAAGGATTATAGCATTTCAAGTTGGCACGCTACTGATCATCAATCATTTGTAAACATAACCCTTTTATAAAATTCGCTAAGCACGAGTGTTTTAACTTTCTTTTAAATACTTTAAGGCTGTATGCAATGTTTTCTCACAAAAACTAAGTGAGCACAACACGATATAAATTGACAAATAAAAATGTTATGTTATGTTATTTTCGCGCACTTGTTGCATTGACATTCATGTCAGTAAATGGATAGTCCTTTTGCAAGAGTTGGTCACGTACGTAGATAACACACTGATAGCAACACGCAGCTGTTGAGTAAACTAACCAGTGCTTTCGTGTGTGGAAAAATGCAGAGCAATGCGATGAGTCTTTACAGATTCAGCGACGTTTTCAAAGAAGATTTACGACAAAATCTCGAAAAATTTGAAAATGAACCTGGTTTATTGCAAAATATCAGGTATATTATATAGTGTATATAACTTTCTACTATTTTTCTATATTTTGATGGCTTCTTATCTTCCTCCTAAACGTTCATTGTTTTCATTGCAAGAAACTAACTTTTTTTTTATGTCTGGCAAGTAGCAACTGGAAATCACTCGCCGACTGAGATTTCTCTAGCTTAAAATCAGACAAAACTAATAGCAAGGCTGTAGTGCGAAAAGAATCTGACACAAATAGTTTACGTTCTTTTTTAAACTTCCCGACATTTCACAACAGGTGTGTGTGTGAACAATTGTCAACAGACAAAGTCTCTCATGTTTACAAACATCTACAGAATTCAGATAAATGTCGAAACCTCTGCACAGGGAATAATTTCATTATCTTGGACTCTGCCTCCACTGTCTTTCAATTAAAAATCAAAGAAGCGCTGCATATACAGTGGTAACAACCATCCCTCAACAAGCAAGTTTTTCATGTCAATTTAAGTCTTTTTATATTATTTCTCTTTTGGTTATCTGCATACACTGTGGAATTTCAAAAATTAGTATTATACATTATACTTACTTTAATTTATTCTATTAGTCCAACTTTATAACCAACTTATGTTAATTACTCCAGTTACAATGCTGCAAGATTCAGCAGAATCGCCATCTCAAGGCGTAGAATCTCGTCTTTCCCTGACTGTCAGAAAAGGAAAGTTAGATCAGCTGAATGGTGATGATTCGTATAATTTCGTTTTATTTGTTTATAAGATACATTTAACTTTTGACTTGTGGATTTAGAACCCTCAAGGATGACTGATAATTTTATTATTGAAATAAATTAGAGTGAGACGTGGGACGAATGCGAGTTCATTACCGTTCGTTCGGAGCTGGAGTGGCAACTAAAGGTGATGATTACCTGGCACAGGCCTTTCACAGCGCGGTTTCGTGTTTAGCCCTTAAAATGACGTGTTTTTGAGTTTGTATTTTCAAGGCTTTGAAAATGTTTTGAATTCGAACGAATTTATCATTGAGGTGTTAAAAAGACTTAATTTTTGTTCAAAAGTATTTTTGGTATTCTGCAGATTGTGTAAAAAATATTGATAAAACCATCATTTATGAACGTTTGCGGATGGTTCAGTAATCGTTTTCCACACCAGCTGTCGAACAGAATGATCACATGTGCCCGTTATCATATAGCATATGTCGTCATTTAGGACCATGAGTGATGTTCATCCAGATCATTTGATCGATACAAACACAATAGTCATGCTTTTACATCTGTTTTCATGATTTGGTTGTTTTTTGAGTTGCCCTTTTTTATGTTAAGTGTCTCTGGTGATCCCACAATGTAGTTTTTTGCAATAGGAAAGTGTGTGCTCAGTGATCTGTGGCTGAGCGAATGTAAATATAGTCAGTGGTTGAGACTAGACACGTGCGTCTCATTGATGAAGAATAGGCTTAAATCTATTCACACATGTATTAATATTAACTGAAGGCTAATAAAATAATATTTAGTTTACGGCAATGATTATTTTATCAGCCTTGAGTTGATATTACTAAGTGTTTGTACGTACTCGCCGAAGCATTCGGTGATTTTTCTTAAAACTATTTATGTGATTTTGAATCTATTCATGTTCTTTAAACAAGAATATAGACCTTAAAAGGTATTTCAAACAGGGACTTATCCTTGGCAGAATGTTCACTTTTGTTGCATTTTTATAAATCAGACTGGTAAAGAAGTGGCCTGTATTATAACTTTTAATTATAAATTCTTATTTAATGTTTTATATTTGTAAACTTACACGTAGGTTTGTAGGTATCTATTTTAATAAAGATATTATTATTAAAGATATTATTATTATTTTGAATAAGAGCATGAGGGAATATTAGGTCGTAAATTTTACAAATTTTGGTCTTAAAAATGTCTTATATTTGCTGAGTTGCTAGCTGCAGGAATCCTGGTGTTGGTGAATTCTCCCAACTAAGCTCCATATTTTCTGTATGACAAGTTTGGGAGAAAGTGGATTTTTAACTTGCACACCTTATTCCACTAGATCAATTCCATATTTATATTATTTTATTTTATTTTGTTTGAGTTATGAAAGGAGAAGTTAGATGGCTATTAATTGTCTGTGGCTGAAAAGGTTAAAGAGATAGTTATAGTCTCTTGTTCTTCGGTTTTACAGCCTGTTATGGTGAACTGGATTGCAGCTGTACTTGAGAAAGAAGCAAGACAAAGTCTTAACGACCAAGTAAGAGTCCTTTTCTATCAATGACAAACAAAATTTTGATATGAGAAAATTATAAATACCTACCTGGCGAAAAAACTTAATTATATGCTGTTTGTCAGGAAATGTCAGTGGAATCAGTATCGCAGATTATTCTTGGTTTCAAACTAAATATGTTTTTGACCAATTCAATTATAAGAAGTCAACCAGGTAAAATTTTGAACTTTACATTGTTGGGTTGTAGTGTCAGTCTCCAATCTTGGTGAACACAATTGCATAACCTCCTGGGAAAGTTAAACAGTGGAAACGGTGGCATAGATTGCTTGACGTTAATTCTGTGTACAGAATTATCAACTTTTAAACACTTGTAAGGACACAGGCTAGAGAGATTTCTAATTTGATACCAAGAATGTTATCGGAAGAGGATTCGTTCAGTAGCTGTGAATTTGGGACAATGTCATTGAAAAATGAGTTGAATACATTGAAAAGGTACGGAATTTTTCTGGACTTTGAGTGGAAAGCCATATTTATTATCTCAATTGAACATAAACTTTCCATTTGACCAAAGAAAATCACTGTCAAATACTACTGTTGACATTTTCAATAGATTATAAATTTTGCTTTTGTTTATAAGTAGTTGTTTTAGCTGTGGATGAAGTCCCTTCTGATGAAGCAAATTTTAGTATTTCTGTGCATCATAGTCCTTGAAACGTTTACTGTTGGTTGCAGGGTGTGTTTTTTCAGGAAAAATCGATATTTTCATCATATCTGAAGATCACGACCCTTGAAGTCAGAGTGAACCAAAATTCACGAGCATCTGTGTGCTTTTCTCAGCTACCTCGTTTCCCTAGAGCTTTACAGTCAGACATAGATCATGTCCAGGTAAATAGTCCTCAATATTAACTCTTTTATGTCAAGTGTAAAGTTTATTAGCAAAATACCAACACTTTACAAAATCTTCTTAAGAGCTACTGCTTAAAATGTATAATTTTAAAGAATATTTATCAATGGGGAGTCAGGTTGGTACAGCGGTCATCATTCATGCCTCTCACCTCAACGACCTGGGTTCAATTCCTGGACTCTACACATGGGCTGAGATTTGTTGACTTTCAATCTAACTCTGAGGGGTTTTCTTTGAGTACTCCGACTTTCCTCTCTCTCTGTAAAATTGACTTCAGGTAATAACAATTGGCCTTTTAGGACCTTTAGGGAGAATACTGCAGGGCTTGAAATCTCTGACGGTCGCACAGCATTTGCCGTGGATGCCCCTGGCCATTGCAGTAATGCCCCAGAATATGTGCATGATTTACAGCCGCAAATGGCCAGCCCCTTTTCTGTTGGGTGCTGCCATGCCTCCAAGAAACTGGTGTTTAAGATGGACTACTTTTCTATTAATATCGCCTGAATGAGCTTAATGTGATCAAATGATATTGAGGTGATAGTCAAATGTATCAATACCACCATCTTGTATCCTCTGAAATACATAATACAAACACTCTCAGATGGTTACCACTAACTATCTAGGTTTTTGTCTTAAGCCCTTGAAAAGAAGTTTGGAATGGCCTTGGTGCCCTTTGACATTTGCCTTGGTGCCCTTTGACATTTCCCTTGGTGCTTTATTTTTGGCAAAATGACCATGCCCCCAAAATTCAAGAGTTCAATAAATTGTATTTATTTATTTATTTATTTCAAAACATTTATGTTGTTGAAAAAACTTCCAAAAATGTGAAGTTTGAAATGCTTTCAGTATCAACGTGTGAAGTCATTTGGGTTTTTATTCTGAAGTGATGGTGTGGTAAGTTGTGTTCACAGATTTTTAAAAATGATACTGATGAGATAAATTTGTTATTGATAATCCATTAGAAGCAGCATTAAAACTTGGCAGTGCGATTACACATTCGACATAACAGAATAATAACAGTGTTTATTACATGTATCACAAGAATTTCATTTCGTAAAGTTTGTTTATATAAATACATACGATATATTTTCACTTGTGAAATCGTTACAACCAATCAGAACGGCGTATAGCGGCTTTGAAATGTGAAAAATATAACCAACCAGCAGTATAGTTGACGCGCTGCGACCAACCAGGTCAACAACATTGAAGTGGCTTTCTGGATTTTAACGATTTTTATGACTGGCGCCACGAAGGCCACCCTTGTTGTGGAAAGGTGAACAAACATCAGTGTATCATTGGGTTTACTCATTTACAGGAATTTCCCCTACAAATCTTTTATCTAAACTTAGTATTAATATTTGTGGGTTGTTTCGTTTATAAATGAGCCATATAAAACATATTTATTGTAACTGTGCCAAAAGGTCTAAATAATTGGAATTTTCTAAATAATTTTATTTTTAAGAAACACACAACTCTCTCAACTTACGTACATGTTTCGGCAAACCTTTCCCTTCCTCAGTGCGAAAATGGATTGATAAAGTGAATTGACAAACACATATATAAGGAATTAGAATAATTATACTGCATGATAAGTAATAGTACAAAAGAAACCCGTGAGAATTATAAGGAAAGTTTTAAATCAACATGCTTGACTTGTGATTAATTTTAAGTTCAGTTTGTGTTGAGGCTTGCGATAGGATGCTGAAGCAACTGGGAGAATAAATATGTTTAATCCCTTGTGAGGTGCTCTTTGACGCGTGTTGAGAAGTTTCGGCACGTCTCGCCAACGTACGTAGCAGACGTTTCATCCTCCAACGAAAATTTATAAACCACAGGTGAGCGTAGACCACAAGGGATAGGGTCTTTCAAACTGAGCCAAGAGCCAATTTTAAAAGACCCGAAAGCCATTTTAACAATGAAATCATTACAGTAGTGTTTGCTATGGCACTGAACGCGTTTGCTAATTATACTAGAAAAAATACCACTGTACGAAAGTTTGAAATAACTAGTAGAAACATGATCTGTAGTGATATTGGAGTTTTGACGCTTTGTAACAGTTTTTGTTTAAATACTGCTTAATGGTACTGTCAATTAAATTAGTGGGGTAGGAGTTCTTTATATACATGTTTGTCAATTCAGTTTATCAATCCATTTTCGCACTGAGGAAGGCAAAGGTTTGCCCAAACATGTATGTAAGTTCAAAGAGTGTTGCGCGTTTCTTAAAAATATTGTAACTGTGTTTTTTTTATAAGAAGGAAATATTTATTCCTCCGGGAAAATCAAGATATGAGCCATGAATTCGTTGAGACCTCATGCAGGTGCATGATGTCATCTTGATCTACAGTAGATTTATAGAAAAATTTAATTCCAGCATTCATGGGAGAGGATCGAAAAACACATTTAAGAGTTCACGTTGTAGGTGATATAACGTAATTATAATTATACTACTACTTTTACTGCTTTGCCTCATTTGATTTTTTGATTCCCCTTTTAGGACTTTTGGTTGCTTTTTTGGTCCTTTTTCTTTGATAAAATCTTGGGTTTTCCCATAGAGACGCAACTTAGATTCATGTTGTTTTTTAGAATCAAATTCAGGACGGTCTTCATGCATGCCAGAACCTTGTTTACCGGACGCTCCTCAGAGTGATGAAAAGTGAATCAAAGGAATCGTAGGTGTTTGCGAGTTGTTTAATTTTGTGTCCTTGGTATTTTTGGAGAAAAATTTAGTACCATTCTGAAAATGATCTTTATCACTGAAAGAAAATTTTGTAATACTTTAGAGTCGTTGCATGGATTGCAGCTGTTGTTGCAACAAATGAAAAGCGCCTTAGTTCCAGTTTGAGTGCCGAGAAGCTCCAGAGCCTTGTAGCCAGTGACGGTGAGTCCAGTGTTCCTTCAGTGAGTATTTTTTGCTGCTGTTTTGCCTGTTTTGGTAATTTCTTTACTTTTTGTAACATCAGAAAAAGTATCGCGTACGTTCGTGATAATAACTAGGGTTGGGTTAGTCTGGTTCGATCCTCGATCTTACTGAGGGTTGAACATTTGTGTGGCCTCCTTTCCCCGCACCGTCCGTGGACTGGGACGTTAAGCCATTGGTCTAGTCTCCTGATCTCTTAACTTTCAATCGGGGGACTTAAAAGAACAACGCACAAGAAGAGTCGGGTTATGGCCCGGTATTGTGCTCTGTCTATGGTCGCATGGGGCATTTATCTTTAAAGTGTCTATATGGCGAACAGCGATTTTTTCAGTTTTGGTATCTCTTGAATGCGTACAAAAGTATTCTAATATAGTCTTTTCGATTCCATCACTTTTTCGCTTCAAATCGAGCTTTAAATTTCCCGTGCAGGCCACGCCCAATAAAGATGACCGGGAGTTGCTAAGTCTGGGTCCAGAACAGGCCGTGACGTCATCTCAGGAATCGCCGACTCTTCTCGCCACTTCGTTTCACCATTTTATTGTATTTCCAAACAAACCCGATCGTTTTTTGGCGTAAACCATCCGAAAAATGATCGGATTTGTATAAACAAAGCAATGAAACAGTGAATTGAAGAGTTGAAGATTCCTGACATGACGTCACGGCGTGTTCTGGACCCAGACTTAGCAACTCCCAGTCATCTTCGTTGGGCGTGGCCAGCACGGGAACTTTAAAGCTCGATTTTGTAGCGAAGCAGTTGCGGAAGCGAACAAATTTTTTGGAAATACTTGTTTATTCAATACAAAAATAGCAATAACACAAGAACCCTGTAGGCCGTATAGACACTTTAATAATACTGTAAGCTATATGATGTAGTCCTGTCCTAAAATCCCCTAACATTATTGTAAAACCCTAGTAATTCAGGTACTGGTTGCGATATGGGTTAAAAGTCGACCAACCGACGTTTACGTTTTACATTTACGTTTATGCAAAATTGACCATTGAAAATCGCGCGAAAATGCTGAAAGTTGATTGGTTCAAAAATGATATCACGTGCGTGTTGATAAAATTGGTATCGCCACTGGGGAGAGTGGGAATAACATTTTTCTCATCTTGCTACGACTCATTATACAGCTGTATTTCATATAATGAATTCCGTTAAAGGAATATTGACAAATTGAGGCTGTTATGATACATAAAGCCAACAAAAGCAAATGCGGGGATTTTAGAATTTTCAAAACGCTGTTTTAAAAACTGAAATAAAAATGAAGAAATATCTTTGTATCTTTGTATTAAATTGACGTCTTTCCGTGTGGCTCTTGAAAGCGGTTTGTTCAGTCGTGGTTTGAAGAGAAATGTAAAGTAAAGTAGATGCATTTTTTTATGATTATCAATTTAATTGATCATTCATTAGCAGTTAATGAAAGAAATTATAATCGTAAAGAGCATTTTTATATTGGATAAAGAACTTCACCATATTTATACAAAATTTAACTGAAATTTGTTGGCCAGATCAATTATTATTTCAAAAATATTGGTACAATATGAATGAACTGAGGTAGACATTTGATAAGTAGTATAAATAACTCAGAAATTGTTTTTCGGGGCTAAAGATATGAGGTGATGTTTTCAATAAAACACTTACTCTCATCTTTATCTAAAAAATATTAATTCAAAACTATAGTTTCAAAACGTCTCTAAATCTTTAAATACTTTATAAGACAAATAAAATATATCTTAGTTCCATATTACTTTTTTCAAGATTCAAGATTTTAATAACAATGCCTCTGATTACAATAATTATTAATGCAAAAAAACAAAATACAATAAATT
>JAODFW020541381.1:0-11850 GCA_027575235.2 Palythoa mutuki | reverse complement strand
AAATCCAGATATGGACTTTCGAACCATATATGTAGTCTTGCGCAAGAATTGCAATTTCTCGCGGAGAAAAAAAAAAAAAAAACAAAAAAAAAAAACACGGAAGGTATTTTAAAACTGGGCTTTCCCCTTAGGCAGCCCAGTAATTAAGGAAACATTTTTCATTAATGACTTAAAGCCCTCACTAAATGCTAACGTTAGAAGTGAGAAGCTTTTTCTTTATTGATATATACCGGTGTAATTCATTACCGGAAGTTTTCATATTGTTTATATTTTATTACCTTGTCATCAGTGCCTCTCGTTAATTTTTTAAAAAACTCTGTATAACAATTTAACTGTCACTTCTGAAGATGGGTGCTGTAGGATGCGAAACGTTAAGTATTAGATTATATTTTTAAACAATACCTTGAGCAGTGATAATGTATATAACCGCTGTTTGTATACTTTTCCTTCTTTTAATTTATTTCCAACAGGGTATTCAGTTGCTTATGGACGGATCTCCGAGACAAACACTGTTGGTACGTGTCAGCGTAAAAGCTTACAAAATTATTTAGTGTCAATTCAAAGGTTTTATCAATTTAAAAAAAGAATAATTTTCCTTATTCTTATTTCTTATTTGTTATTCTTCTTCGATAGTTCAAATAAATCCGATTTGTTTTAGGAATGTTGGTATAAAGAGATATTTCGAAAATGATTGACATCTGCAATATACCACGACTGAAAGAAATTGTGAGAGGTAAAAAACGCTTCCATTTACAGGCCATTAACGGTTATCAATGCGTGATCCTGCAATTTAAAATCAAGTTAAAACGCTGGTGAAACAGAAAATGTATTTATACCCTGCAATTGTACATCGCTCAAAAAATTACTTGTCAATTAATTTTTTAACTCCGCCTCCTTGTTAATAACTGTCGCGCCGTGTCTCCTGCGTGCGTCTTTCTTTCCGTTAACATACAGTTCGAATGCATATTATCATTTAGTGGAATCAGGGGTAACCACCTTATCTACAAATGTGACACTGCTCATGCGCATTACCGTCTGGCAGATTTAGCTGCAAATATGATACTACTCATGCGCATTACCTTCTGGCGGATTTAGCTGCAAATATGACACTGCTCATGCGCATTACCGTCTGGCGCATTTAGCTGCAAATATGACTCTACTCATGCGCAGTTTCGACACAGAATAAATTTCCTTGTTGACAACTGAAAAAAATCGACTGTGATTACGAGGCAACCTGCTATCACCGCCTGTAGCTTCCCACAAAAAATATTGAAAAAGCAAATTCAATGGAATGATAAAACAATGGTTGGACTTGGTAGTCGCAAAATATCGTCCTTTGTCAGTGTCTCGCAAATCAGAATTATTTGCCTGAGCATTCGGCTTCGGCAAATAATTAATCTGCTCGCCATTGACAAATCACAAATCACTGTCCCAATGGCGCATTTGTCTCAAACAAACGTACAAACAACGGATGAGTTTTCCTTCTTTGCAGATGGATCAGATTACATTGCTGGAGCTCCACGGGGCGACAACAACATGGGAAAGGTAAAATAAAACAAAAGTAAATACAATTTCAATTTGAACAGCGCTGTTGATGTGTTATTACTATTAGTCCCTACAAATAGCATCAATAAACACCTTTCTTTTAGCCCATCATATGACGAAGGGAAGGCAAATTATCATCGGTACGCCTACATTTTGGCCTTTCCGTCGTAAAAATTCGCAGCGTAGTTTCTCCTAACAGGGCTGAATTTTCGATAGTTTTCCAAATACAGAATTAGATACCTTAAGAAACTAAGACGTCAACGCCTAGCGCAACGTCTCAGAAAAAAAAAATTTTTGATTTGCTCTTTACGTCTTTCTGCGGGTCATTAGGCTTTCGTTTCTCCGCCTTCAGCTTTGCGAGCAGAAAAAGAGTAAATGTTGTACTATATCTGCTATCGATTTCTCACAAACGCACCTCGGTTTGCATTAGCTTGTGCAAACACGGTAGCTGTGTTTTATTTCTTAAATGATAATGTTTTTCACTGTATTTTTTTTATGGCAGGTTATAATCTATAACGTTATTGGACTTAATTTGCAAGTGGCGTCGCATCTTCCCAGACCTAAAAATCTAAAGGTAAATTGTTTTATAATAATAATTACAATTTCCTCAAATCTGATTGGTTAATTCTGAACTCTATTTTTCCCAAACATTTTTGGAAAACCTAACCGACTCTGTTATCGGCTACCTGTTATCGGGACAGTTGGATGAACGAATCACATTCTGGGCTTCACGATTTCTTACCAATCAGCAACAAGTCCATACTATGAATAGCAACAACTTACAACTGAAAACTGAGACAAACAAAATGGAGAATTTCATTTCCAACAGCTTAAATTCTTTCTACATCATAGATTTTTGTCAGTATCTCTTAGTACTCAGAAGACACTGACAGTTTCTGGAAATTGCAATTATTAACTTATTAAGCTTAGAATGCTTCGCGCTCATTCAATTTAGTAAATTACGCGCAATGATAACAGATCTATTTGGACTTAACTTAGTCCTTTTACCATCACAGCGTTTACCTTTTTTAAGTAATAGTTATTAATTTCATTATTAATTCATAATTAATAGTTATTAATAGTTATTAATAATGCTAATAATATTTAATATTATTAAAAAATACAATATTATTATCATTGATTTAAAAAATCATTAATAATCATTAATAAGTATTAATAATTGATAAATAATTATCATTTCATCGTTGTTTATATAATAAACAATGCAATCTATAACATGTTCGCTTGTGGATACGAATTTTGACCACTCGAAGATAAAATTGGTATTCACGCGCGGGCATATAGTACGCTGTATTTATTTTGCTTTTGTAGCGTAAAAAGCATTCCATAACATAATTTTGTGAATACAGCGAAGAATTAAAGTTCAAACAGCAAAAACAATCGGCGGCTGAAAAGTAACAAAATGAAAAAATCCATCAAATTACTTTTAAATTGTTCTACCATTACACAGGTGGGAAGTTACTTTGGCAGCGTGCTTTGTGCTGTGGATCTAAACAATGACCGGTTTGTAAGCTCTTCATTTTGTTAAGATCGACAGTTACACAGTCTAGTTTCAGACGTCAAACTTCACACGTGTCGAATCTAATGCAAAAGCGGTAGAGCAAGTGACTTTGCTCAATCGCATTACATTCGACACATGCGAAGATTGACGTCTGAACTAGGCCTAACATGGCCGTTACTTTAGGTAAGATTTGTATCAAAACTAGTGCTAGCTAAAATCTATTATACAACTCTCAGATATTTCGACTGCTGTTGCATGTTACTTGAACTAGTTAATACCTATATTTTAGGCTATAATAAGCGTGCTTACTGATTACCATACAATCGATATAAAATTACTACACAAAACCATGTAAATTGAAATAAATAAAAGCCAAAAACCTGACTTCCAAATGTACGCTCCTTCAGTTAAAATCTACTAATAAACTGTTCGATTAATTGCTCGAAACTTCCATCTGCTGAAATTGTGGGCGATTGATTGGTAGGCCTTTCCAGATTGTGCTCGGCACTTTTTTAGCTCAATTCGGCTTTGGGAGCACCATTTTGATCAGAGAGCACTTTTTTGGCCAAAGAGCATCTTCTGACAATTTTTTTGGTAAACAAGCAGATTTCTAGCTTATTTGAGGCAAATTACTGGATTTTTTTTTGTTTTATATAGCAATTGCAAGCTCCTTGACTACAAATATTATCTAAACTAGGCTAAAACTGGTGATTTCCACGTTTGATTGGGTATTTCTGTGGTCCGGTAGCTATAAATATTGGGAAGCCCGTGGGCTTATATAGAGTATCTGTCTGCCCAGATCAAAATGGCGGGCGCTTCGTCGAGTGGCGAAGGAATCGAAGAAAATCCCATAGAAACTGCCATAAGTAGAGGCGCTACATTGTCAGAACCGGCAGAAGCGTCCATTTCCCGAAAGCGAAAGATTATAGTCAATGATGGGAACTATAAAGCAAGTCGTGAGCAAAAGAATCTCAACAGCAAAACGTCGGTTTAGGACAGGATTCGAGACCACCCTGGTCAACATTTAGAGTACGTCCGTGGACAGTTGAAGTACAATGCTTGTCACGAGATACTCACCCAGAAGAAAAGCACAGTTGACAGACATATGTAGTTGAAGAAGCATCTGGCTGGAATTGCAAGAATCACTGCAGACAGAAAAGAAAGTCAGACCATTTTCCAGTGCTTGCAGAGGCAAGATAAGCAAGAAAATGCAAGTCGTACTACATTGCCGGCTTTTAGTTGCAAATCTAAATTTGAAAGCATCTTTTCTTTCAAATAATTAAAAATATTCGGTGGCACTTTTTTAATTTTTAGAGGAAATTTTGAGCACTATTTTGATTATGGAGCACTTTTTGGGCACATTTTGGGCATTTTTGGGAGCACTTTTTTAGATTTTGGGAGCACAATCTGGAAAGGCCTATCCGCAGGGCCTGCAGTTCTTTAGTGATCTGGGTGAGATCGGCCCGAATTTGGGCTATCTCAGACGTGTCGTTTGGCTGAGCGGCCGCGCAGGCGTTAACCTGACCCAGGCCCCTCGCTTGTGGGCCTTGTAACTCGGCCATGGCGTCCGCCATTTCGGCGAGTCGGCTCAAACTTTCTTTGTTGTGGATGGCCAGAGCCATACGAATTGATGAAGGCATCTTCTCCATGAAAATTTGCCGAAAAAGTGGGTCTCCGTCTGCTTCCGCTGCTGTTCCGCCACGTAGTTTAAGCATCTGTCGCAGCAATTGGGAGGGCTTTCGATCGCCCAGATCTTCAATGTGCAATAACTGTTGGAGTTGTTCGCGTTGTGAAGGGCAAACTCGGTGCTGTAATGCTGTTTTGACGGCGCTGTAAGGGTTCTCTAGCGGAGTCAAAATTATATCTCTCACCTCGGAAGCATACCGTGCCGGCAAGACGCGAACGACGTGGCTGAACTTGGTCTTTTCGGTCGTGATGTTATGGACTTCAAAGAGAATTTCAGCCTAGGCAAACCATAGTAAGGGATCTGACATCCAGAATTCAGGAAGTTTGAGAGCTGCGGCCAAGACGGTTGGTCGATCAGTTGGTTCTTGGTCGGTGGGCATGTCTGCTGCTCATTGGGGTCACCACTTTAGGATTCGTTAGGACACTGAACGCAGGTTTGATAACTCAACTCTTTATTTCTCTAAGAGCAAAAACTACATCAAAGTTTTTAACGTGCGTGCCCTGCGAGCAATGTCTCGATCCCCCTCTAGGGAACAAAGGTCACGCTAGAAGCGTTGCTTGCTAAAGCGAACGCCACAAGCCCAACTACTGTTTCTTCATCTGGGCGAGGAAGTTCACTGGGGTCTGAAGCAGCAGTCACGATCGTTTCCACCATCGTTGTTAACCGACGACCGTTGAAGTCCCTGCATCTAACTGGACCATTTTTGTATGTACCGTCATGATGGAGCTTGTCGAGCAAAGTGTCCCATACTGTCACTGCAATAGACCCGGTCGCATCCGTTACCACAACGTTTTTGTTGAAGGACTTCTCGATTCTGTTGATATTTTTTGTCCCACGCTCGCCTGACACTACAGTAACTCGACCTTCTACGTGTACCGACTCGCCAACTCTTAACTCTTTAATTTTGTTGATCTTTACCAACGGGATCTCCTCTCCAGCTAAATGAGTGGGGTCGTACTCATAATCGATCTCGCTGTTTGTCGCATCTTCTAAACGCGAACGCTTGCCCACGATTAACGTCATCTCATTGGCATCGTTCAATGACCACTTCTCCCCGATGTTTTTCATCTTAACGCGTTTTGCGATTGTTGGAAGCCACAAAAACGTGGTCTCAAAGACTCGTTGTAACACACCCCCTCTCTAAATCGAGAAGGAGACGTTTGAAGATGGAAGCTGAAATACGCATCACCGCCACAAATAGGTCGCCTACTGGGAGACACGTTGTGAATATACCCACTGACTTCACATTCTGCCATCTTGCTAACTGATCTTTTCTGATAAAATTCACCTATTTATTCTAAAATAGCGGATCGAAATGCAGCAAACCAAAATTCGCCTTAAAAATGTGACCAATAACAACTCTCCCTTTTTAACCAATTAGAAAAAACCAGTGTACACAAGAGGACGTCCAGGGAAACTTACCCTTTTAACATCCGATCTGATTGGTCAAAATCATAGATGTCCGATTGGTGAAATTAGCAAATTCAGAAAACAACCAATAGAAAATCGTTGAAAGGAAAACTGATCCTTTTCCACGCTAGAAAAATAGTGTGCTTGAGGCAGACCATAATGAGCCGGAGAGGCCGGATTAATGTGTGGAGAGGTGTTCTTAGGGTCTTAATAAGACCCTAAGGAACAGCGGGAATCATGTTCTTCGCATACTTTCGGGGAATAAAACTATTTCTAGGTGCGAGATAGTAATTAAGAGTGCAGCAAAATGTAACACGTTAAATGTAACTTAGCTGTCAATGTTTGTTGTCGCTGACACAACTTTGAATTTAACCATGTTTTAGCAACTCGCTACTAAAACAATTACGAGCAAAGAAAATTTTTGGCCTCCAGTTCTTTGAACTATAACTTCCGCACATGTCATTTCCAATTAGCTCACAGCCACTGTATGTGCAATACCACTGCATTTAGCTGTTTTAAACTGTCTTTATTACATAAGAAGCTGCATAAAACGCTAATATAATAACTTTAAAAATGTCAATTCGATAAGCCTTGTTTATGTGCATTTTGTAATTAAAGGCTCGTAGTTAAAAAAGTGAATTACCATATCAAAACAAGCGTTGGTGCTTACATATATTATAAAATTTATATATTTCAAACCCTTTACGAAAAAACAATGAAAGGAGTTCCAGACAGAATCGCATCAAACGGAACGGGAAATACGGAAACATTATAATTTGCATTTTAACTTCAAGCTTCTGAACATGAAAGATATTGCAGACATTAAAACATTCTCTTTGTATAAGAAAACTGTTAAGAGTTAACATTGTAAATACACTCGGAAACGTATTAAAACAATTGAAGATAAAGTTGATTTTTTGATTACATGTTTTATTTTAAAATAACGAAACTTAACAAGCCTCACTGAATTCGACTTCGGTGTAAATTATTTAATATTGCAAAACCTTTACGAAAAAACAATGAAAGGAGTTCCGGCCAGAATTATATCAAATGAAGATATCAAAACATTTGTTAAATTTAACTTCAAGCTTCTAAATTTGAAAGATATTACAAACATTAAAATATTCTTATTGTATATATACGCAAACAGCCAAGAGTTAAAATATAAACGAGCGACCATCGTCACCCCGGAAGCTTGGGCGTGCCACCTGTAAGCTCTGAGGGAGAGGACAACCACTTAGTTAGGATTAAGTTGGTATGGAACACAAAATTGATTTGACTATTAAAATATAAACGAGCGACTATCTTCACCCCAGAAGCTTGGGCGTGCCACCTGTAAGCTCTGAGGGAGGGGACAACCACTCAGTTAGGATTAAGTTGGTATGGAACACAAAATTAATTTGATTAGAATATAAACGAGCACCGTCGTCAACCCAGAAGCTTGGGCGTGCCACCTGCAAGCTCTGAGGCAGAGTACAACCACTCAGTTAGAATTAAGTTGGTATGGAACACAAAATTAATTTGATTAGAATGTAAACGAGCACCGTCGTCAACCCAGAAGCTTGGGCGTGCCACCTGCAAGCTCTGAGGCAGAGTAAAACCACTCAGTTAGGATTAAGTTAGTATGGAACACAAAATTAATTTGATTAGAATATAAACGAGCTCCGTCGTCACCCCAGAAGCTTGGGCGTGCCACCTGTAAGCTCTGATGTAGAGTACAAACATGCAACATTATCATGACAGTGTTCTTTTGTTTCTTGGACCTCTCACTGTGCATATAAATCTTAGGTCTCCGGCTCGTAGTTCCAAGAGCTCAAAAACAGAATTGCAGCCATCAAAGAAATCAGGGGGTGAAGAAAACCGAAGTCCTTCATTAAGGTACCTTTTGTTGTTATTATTTCAAATAATTAATGTATTGCTATTACTATTAATGTTATTACTATTGCTATTGAAGGTGCTGCTGTTGTAGTTGTTGCTGGTAATTTTGCTTAAATTGCTGTTACTACGTATCACTATTACTGTTGCTGATGTTGCTGTTACAACTGTCTTTACTGTTGATGTTGTTATTGCTGATGCATGTACTGAACCCTATAAAGCCTGATTGTAAGATATGTGCTCTAACTCAGACACGAAATACCAATTACTGAAGGTAGACTTCAAAATTTACTGTAGATTGAGGAACTTAATAATTTCGTTATTGTAAAAGACTTGATCAAGTTATAAAGCAAAATCTCTTTCCCATGCTCAATTGTAGGCGATAAAATGCTAATTAAAACTCGATTCAGATATTGTTGTTGAAAAGTATATTTCAAATTAAAACAATCTAAAAGGTAATGCCTGTAAATGCCATAAGAATTAGGTGAAATTTAAAAACTTTCTGGATTATAATCTCGTCGTGTACTGAGAAAAACGTAAAATACAAAATGCTAAATAGATGCAAATCAACCTGGCTACACAAGGATGGGACATAACCCATTTCCTGACCCCAAACCTGGAGTACCAGGCATTGCAATTCGTTTGGCTTTTCACCTGAAACTCGCCCAGCAATTTTTGGTTAAACCTTCCAGTGAACGAGCGATAAAAGGTTGTTAATCAACTTACATAACTGTTTCCTCTTTCTCCAGAAAGAAGAGTGACAAACAATCAAAAGGTGAGTACATTTTCTAATATCTCATGGTTTAATAAGGTTTGTTTTATATTTCTTTGACAGCATGCCGTTGAGATAACCTCCCCCCCCCCCAGGAAAAATCTTTTATGAATTGAATTGAAGCAATTCCTCTCCGCAGGTGATAGCAACGTTGAAAAAGAGAAAGATTCTAAGAAAAAACACAAAAGTAGTGAGAAGCGAAAGAGAGAAAGGTATTGATGTTATTGTTTCCTTTTTTGTTTTTCTTTTTTTGATTAGGCTAACTAGAATGAATTGTAGGTGCTGTACCTACAGAATGTCACGATTGCGAAGTGGTAATCCTAACGTCTTCTACCTCTGTGATCCTGGGATCCAATCCTGGGATCCAATCCTGGGATCCAGTCCTGGGATCCAATCCTGGGATTCAGTCCTGGGATCCAATCCTGGGATTCAGTCCTGGGATCCAATCCTGGGATCCAATCCTGGGATCCAATCCTGGGATCCAATCCCGGGATCCAATCCCGGGATCCAATCCTGGGATTCAGTCCTGGGATCCAATCCTGGGATCCAATCCTGGGATCCAATCCTGGGATTCAGTCCTGGGATCCAATCCTGGGATTCAGTCCTGGGATGCAATCCTGGGATCCAATCCTAGTCTCCTACGTGGACTGAGTATTGGAGGTCATTTTTCATTTTTTTGGGCACTTCGAGTTTTTTTCGTCAACAAAATCGACTTTCAAGACAAAATCAGTGAGTGATGAAACATGACTCAGTGTTTAGGAAGTATGAGCAACTACTTCCTTCACAAAAGGACGTTAAGTAAAGTATTTTATGTGGCAAGGAAGATTAATTAAAATCACACATCCAACAAGTGCTAAACTTAAATTCCACTTAATTATTTCTCTGGCCGAAACCTGAGCCTGTTTATGAGCTGCTGATAGTTTATATAGGGCCAAAACATCTGTGCAGAGCTGCTAACACTCAGGCTCACTTTTTCAAAAGTATATAAAAGGTAATGCCCGCCACCCTTGTGGCCTTAGAAAGTATATGAAGAGCCCGTAATAACATAATTTGTTAGAAAGGACCTATGTACTCGTTGAAAATACTTACGTTTTATCTAACTCTTTTTCCTTCCAGTGCACCACCTTCTGTGAGCAAACAAACGCAGACAGAGTACAGTGATGATGAGGTACATGTAGTGTGCGATTTCTTGTTTCTCTTTAGGCTCCTTAACCAAAATATTTCCTTTGATTTTAATAAATTAGATGTTCATTTCTTTCTTCTTAACCGCCGCCTGGTTAGCTCAGTTGGTAAGGCGCCAGTCTGCTGTGCGGGAGGCTCGGATTCGATTCCCGGCCGGACCTCCACTCAGGGTCTTAAAATAACTGAGGAGAAGGTGCTGCCTTTGCTATAACATCTGCAAATGGTTAGACCTTCGCGTCTTCTCGGATAACGACGTTAAACCGTAAGTCCAATTTCTCGACCCTCTATCGGGGGACTTAAAAGAACCCACGCACTTGCCGAAAAGGGTAGGTTAGTGATCCAGTTTCTAAATAAAAGAATAAACTAATATTATGAAACAAATAGATCAAAAGTTCAAAAATTGTCTTGGCTTTTTTCCTAATATCAAACTACTTCACACACACATTAATGCTACTTTAAAGTTAGCTTTCAATTATATTACGCCATTTAACTGTCAAATCTTTGTAAACTTAATCCATGCCATAAAATTCTTTCTTGTCGAAGTCAGTTATATTTCATTGTTACGTCATTATCAAAAGTTTAACCTCAACTAATAAACCAACAAGGTAGGAAATAAATATGCTTCTTTTGATAGCTCGTACAGACTTCCATATAAGGATAATATTTCCATACTGGGCCATTTTAGCCCAAACCCCAACAGAACCTTAAATAACTTATAAATTTTTATGCATGCGTATAAATAAGTTTGTGAGTGGTTAGATCTCTACCTTCCAATGGCAATCACAAGGTTCCGAGGTTACAAATCCCGAACATTTGCGTGATCTTCTTTTCCACCAAAGTTGACTTAGCTTTCTATCCTTTCCAGGTCGGTTAAATGAGTACCAGCTTCTGCTGGGGGCTAACCAGTGACCCGCCTAGGCGGAGTGCAAGACTGTCATCCGTTTAACACTACAGAAACCGGAGATAAGCACCGGCTCCAATGGGCCACTTAGGCTTGTAAATGGATTTAGCTTAGCGATATTTAGGTAAGTACCAGTGGGGAAACTATTCCCATATAAGGAAACTTATCTGCCCCAGTAAACGTTAGTTGGCAGTAAATACGTTTGACTGTTTCCCGAGCTCAATTTATAAAGTATTATCAAGTGATACCAAATATGGAGTAATGATTAATAAACACTCGAACAACGCCCACTGATTTCCTACCAACTTGATTTTTAGTTGAGTTTAAACTTTGATAATGACTTAACAATTAAAAATAACTGACCACGACAAAAAAATATGGAACTAAGTTTTAAAAGATTTAACAATTAAAATGATGGAATATAATTCCAAGCTTACTTTAAAACAAAATGTATGCATTGTGAAGTTTAAATAATAAGGCGTTCGCTAATAAAAAGAAACGGCCAACTGATTGCTTAAGGTTTGAGTTGTTTTGTCTGATGCTATTACTTTGTTCTTCAACTTAGGCAATCAATTCTTCAACTCGTAAAGAACGTATCCTTGAGACCGTGATCCAGCTACTTTTCATTGCGTTATAGAGAAATGCTTGATCTTTAAATCTGTTCTCATAGAAAACTCAGTAACTGAATTAACTTTTACGATAAGATCTGAGCCATCGAGAGATTAAACATTAGGATGAAGTATTTACTACTTGTATCATCATCATCATTGTCATCGTCGATATCAACATTATCATCATCATCATCATTATCAATATTATTATTATTATTATTATTATTTTTATTATTATTATTATCATTATTATTATTATTATTATTATTATTATTATTATTATTATTATTATTATATTTATCACAATTATCATGCATCAGTATTAGTTACTTACTGAGGAGAGGT
>JAODFW020540373.1:0-11850 GCA_027575235.2 Palythoa mutuki | reverse complement strand
TTGGACTTCGTTGTAAATTTTAGAATTGTGATTTGTAAGAATCATCTGTTGGAAATAATTTTGTAGCTACGAAAAAATAAACAAGTTACAAGTGTTGTCGAAGGAGTTAACTCAAAAACATTTTCCCTTGCGGAGTTCGCTGGCAAGAACTTGCTGGAAAACACGAAGTTGAACTGAACATTTTTACGTCAATCTTCATTATTTCAAACTAAGCATTTCATACAGTCATACATAGGGCAATACTCTTGCAAGTATTTTCATTCTTTGCGCTTTTTATTTATTTATTTATTTAAGTTATTGTTTTATTTGAATTTCCAAATCTACTGCAAACGCCATTTTGTTTGTTTTCAAGAATTTTTCTTGAAAGTCTCTCCATCGTTGTCATAGAAACATCTGCATTTTGATTGGCTTATCAGCTTTACATTGTTTTTTGTCCAATCAGTTGTTTCAGATTGTAATTGCACGAAATTACAAATTTCTGCACAGAATTACAAATTTTGGCACAGAATTACAAAGTAATTGCAATGCTCTTGGCCAATCAGAATCAAGTAATTTTTCATCTATATGATTAACTTGCAAATTTGACGGTATATAGGCGCATGCGCCTATAATCGGATATAAGGGCATGCGCCTATATCTGCAGGGAGCCTATATGCGGGGGAATAGGGTAACATTCTGCGTTTTTCAATACGCTCAAGATTTTGGAACAACTGTAAAAGAATCCCTTTAAACGCACTTCCAATTGGGCTGCTAAATACTACACTCACGACAAGTCATACTATCCTGTACCCCATTAAGCCAAGCCCTTTTCTGCGACAGCAGTAATAACCCTTTTGCCAAGTGTTTGTATCGATGTCGCAGATGATATCAAAACTCAAAGAGTGGATGGAAAGCTATTCAGGACCAGTGCGTCAGCGGACGGGGCGAAGTGAGACTACCAAAGACAAGGCCGGTGCTTTACCACCGGTAGTGTATCAAACGCCATGTGATGGTAGCAAGCGTAACACCAGCGTCGGTGCCTTTCCCGTAGACTCTATGGGTCCCTCAGGCGACAGCAACCAACCCTGAGCCGTTAATACACCTCGTGTTGACGAAGTCTTTTGTTGAAGCTGACAACAGTACTCTTGAACCATTTGGCAACATATCATTCGTTGACGATTCCAGTTATCAAATAGATTCCATGTTTGCGTGCGTCTGTTCAGAAATATATAATAGATGACGTCAAACTGTGGTAAGAACAAAAAAGTGGCACACAAGACGATAGCCGAATGTGTCACTGATGTTCTTACCACAGTTTGACGTCCTCTATGATCTATTTCTGAACAGACGCACACAAACATGGAATCTATTTGTTTTATATAACAAAAAAAAATTGTAATGATGACGTCAAGCGTGCGTCTGTCCTCTAATAGATCACAGGCGAGAACCAAATGATCAAAATGGGAGAATAATTTGGGTTATTATATAATTGTCAATATATGATTCGTTGACGATTCCTCTGTGGTTGCATTCCGCCGAGGTCGCTGGTGAGTTTGTTGAGGACGAATACGAGTCTGACTCTAATTCTTTTAAATTATTACTAAATGATGAAGAGCTTCCCATCCACAATCAGGAAGAGCCATAAGCGCCATTAGCCGTTCGTTCATTTAATCTAGAGTGGAGACTGGCACTACAATCCTAATACATCACATTTCAAGATGGCGACGCGTGGGAAATTCAAACCATTGAAATGATAAAAGCAAAACGCTTGGCTTGAGCTATATACAGATAATTATCAGATGTGAGCTGCTGATATGGACACAAGGTAAAGAAAAATCTTATTTTAGATTAATATTGTTGGACAGCCGGGAATCCTTTAAAGAATCACTATATACCCAATAAACTACACAACTTTTTATTATATAGAAAAACGTTTTTATTCGCCCAAACTCACAAGCATTGTATCAGTGACTGAGCTGGACTGACTAGTTTGTAGAATACAATATATATATGATGAAAACGTCTGCTATCACCTCACATAACAAGTTCACATGCGGGCGGCAAAAGAAACCGAATAGAACCGACATTCCTAGTCGACACTGATAATTTAATAAATAAATCACCGTATAATAATTACCAGAAAGAACTAAAAATCATCTTTCCCGACCAAGGTACAGTGACAACTGTTACAACATAATCGAAATTGGTTTGAAATTCATAAAGCACGACTCATTTACTACGGGGAAAAAGGCAGAATGATATATTTGGGTATAAAATTTCCATTCCGCTATGGCTATTTTGCCTTATAAACAAAATTACATTTCAAAATTTCACAACGTTATGCTAAGCGAACAGTCTTGAGAGTTGCACCTAATCACTAAGTAATTTGCAAAGTTAGAAAAATTTAGAAAAATTCTTCAGTCTGTTTGTTTCCTGCTTCGTCTCTGCGGTTCTTACGCGGGTCATCAGATGATTGGAATGCGTTTTTGGAATTTTCCTTGCGCATGCGCACGTCTCTTCTTGCGATACAACACAGCTGTGTTGCTAGGAGGCGTGTACTTAAAGTCAGTGGCAACCAGATTGAAGTGCTGCAGTAAAACAAGAAGAAAAATAGTCACTTGTTATATATAGGCGAGTTTCTGTGTACATTTTTTGCCTCAGCATTTGCACTCTTCTTTCTAATTCAGCTACAATAAAGCTTCTAAATAATACAATGGTTCTGCAAAACAAACTTTCTCTTAAAATATGAGATTGATATGCCGAGTATTCTTTCCGTGATGTGGTTTTAAAAATTGGAAATTTTAGAAAAATGTATGTGCTCATTCTCGTTCTTGCCTCCTGCTCTTTTGAGGTTTTTTGAACCTACACATATAAAGCCGAAAATCCGGTTACCTATTTGACTTGGTAAGTATTCTCAAGTTTTAAAGTCAGTTGTTGTTTATATTTGCTCTTTCTCCGACTTAAGTTGTAAGCAAATGAAGCAGAATGTAAACAATGACGTCAGCAGAAACTCGTCTAAAAACCGTATTTTGCCTCGTGCAAGAACTAAGTTTCGTCAATTCTCAATCAAATACCAAGGTCCGATGATATTTAACTCATTGAGCAATGATATAAAAGAAACTGTTACTCTTAACTTCACTCTTCACTCTTCACTGTCAAACTCAAGTCGCACCTAATTTCAAAATATTAATCAAGCTTATATATTTATTCATTGTCATCTTATCACATCTATTTTCTATTTTTTTTTCTCTCGCAGTTTAGCATAAAACCACTATAAAAGAGGAGGACTGATTACCTTAAAAAGCCGTACCGCTTCCTATCAGTCATCCTCGCCATTTCCTTTTCAAATCTCCATGTAATTAATATGTTTACAAAAAATGGCAAATAAATAAACTTGTAAGTAGCAAAGCGCAATATTAATAGTTGAAATACCAAATGTACTACTCTGTCACTTTGTTTGTTCTTGTTAATCTTTGACTTCACCTTCAGTGGTCTCCAAGTTTTAAAGAATCGCTGCATCGGCTAAAAAGGTGCGGTGCTTATTCGGGTGAGGCGCTTGTTTACTTTTCACACACTTTGGTGCGACGCTTATTCAAAGGCGACGCTTATTCGAGTAAATACAGTAATCACAGTAGCTTGACGAGCGTCAGAGATAACAAAACCATTCAGTCTCAAATATTTCAATGACAGCAAACCTTTCCAGACGTGACTTTGGTGTTAGTGAGCTGAACTCCTTTAATTACTGGCAAAGGGAATCCTTGATCTCCATAAACTGAAGAAAAATGGATACAACATATCAGTAATTTTTCAGGCACAATGACAAAAAAATGCTCATCTCTCTCTGATTGGCTGATATATTGTCAATTTATTCTTAATCCATATAATCAAATTCTTATAACAGAACATATGTATGCTGTATCAGAACGTTGATTTGGATTGACTTTGCTCTTAGATTTTATATTAAACACACGGAATTTAAACCACTAAAGTATCTTTTGTTTTTGTTACAACAAAGGAGAAAAAGATTTTGCCAACCAATATTTTACATGAAAAATTACAAACATGAAGAACAACTAACTTTTGTCGGCAGCTCCGGTTAAGTCTCTGGGAGGGGCACAGGTCATTTCTAGTCCTCATTGCCCAAGTGGGGAAATATTTTGAATGCGAGCTGCAAAACGTTGCGAAAGGTTCCTCACTGACTTATTTCATATGCTATGTAACCCAGCCTGTTTTATCAAGTCCATGTTTGAGGTCAGTATCGGAAGCTTACCGTTAACAAAAACTACAGAAGGACTGGGTCAAGTTACCCAAACAATCCCAGAAAGCAATGCAACAAATGCCAATCCCTTACTGTATTGTTAACCAAAGGACTGGGTCCAGTTACCCAATCAATCCCACAAAGCAATGCAGCAAATGCCAATCCCTTACTGTATTGTTAACCAAAGGACTGGGTCCAGTTATCCAATCGATCCCAGAAAGCAATGCAACAAATGCCAATCCCTTACTGTATTGTTAACCAAAGGCCTGGGTACAGTTACCCAATCAATCCCAGAAAGCAATGCAACAAATGCCAATCCCTTACTGTATTGTTAACCAAAGGACTGGGTACAGTTACCCAATCAATCCCAGAAAGCAATGCAACAAATGCCAATGCCTTAGTGTATTGTTAACCAAAGGACTGGGTGTAGTTAACAAATCAATCCCAGAAAGCAAAACAACAAATGCATATCGCTTACTGTATTGTTAACCAAAGGACTGGGTCCAGTTACCCAATCAATCCCAGAAAGCAATACAACAAATGCATATCGCTTACTGTACTGTTAACCAAAGGACTGGATCGAGTTACCCAATCAATCCCAGAAAGCAATACAACAAATGCATATCGCTTACTGTACTGTTTACCAAAGGACTGGGTCGAGTTACCCAATCAATCCCAGAAAGCAATACAACAAATGCATATCGCTTACTGTACTGTTAACCAAAGGACTGGGTCGAATTACCCAATCAATCCCAAAAAGCAATACAACAAATGCATATCGCTTACGTGCTGTTCAAATGGGCCAGACATGTTGCGTCCAACAATATTGGACAATGCTTGACCAACATGCTTGATCAATTTGAACGGGTTTAACGTCTTACCGTTTATTTCGTGGATAATTATTTTATCAGCGAAGGTTTTGAGAAACAGGTCGAGTAGAGCAATGGTTGCCTGAAAAAAAAACAACGGCGTTATCCATAACTCTAGAGTTAATATTTTTATAATTTGGACTGCCAGTATATGCGTTTTATAGTTATACTTTACAGCAGTTAGTGAAGAAAGAACAATCCTGCTATTGAATACACCATCAAAAGAGATATTTTGCACGGTACCTTTTACACCAAACATAAGGGGGAAGGCGAGGAGAGAACAAAACGGACTTCATGTTATAGCATTCAAGCGATTTCAGGGCAGGGGATTGCGGTTAACATTACAGAACGACTTACCAAACTCACACGAGATAAAAATGTGACAGATATTAAATTTTTGTAATCTGTCCGATTACTGCAGAGGAAGAAAAGAACTTATTGATTTCTGTTTCTCAGCGATACGGATCTCTATGGACGTAAGTGTGGGGCGGTGTGCACCCCCCTGGCTACGAGTCTGGCTTTATGAACATCAAGGGGCTCCTTCCACCATGCATTTTATATTAAAAAAAAGCTGAGTACTTCGTTAAAACAAATATGAAAAACGTCGGCATTTTTTAAGAGAGAGAAGTGGGGTAAACACATTACGAAAACTGACATTTTCCAAGTTAAAAATCAGTTGACAAAAGTTCTCACCGAAATATCACCAATTTCACTATTGACAACCGACGCCTTCACCCTGAAATAAAAATAAAGAAAAGTTTGATAATCGTGTTTGGATATCAGTTTTGATTGTTAATGGTCCCTCAAAAGACATTATCAGCAAAATCATATTGATCCTATTCATTAATGGCGGTGATTTAATACTCTTTTGTCTTCATTCAAATTAGCGCAACTAGCCTCGCTTCGGGTAACTTCAGAACGAGGCTTGTGAGCCAAATTTGAATGAAGACAAAATAATGTTAAAATAGCCGAAATTTATGAATAAGGTCCATATGCCATAGAAACACTAAACTATTCTTTTAGTGTAAAGTCAAAACTGTGATATGTCGTCTTTGCTCTAAGTTTTATTGGTTTCCTTACTTAAATTGATACGAATTTTTCTACATGATTAATCTACAACGCTAGTGTTGTTTCCATCACTACCACAACCATTATCACCATCAATATTATTATACACACCTTCCTGTTCACCATCACTATCACCACAATCAATATCATGTTCATCATCACTATGACCACCACCACCACCACCACCACCACCACTGCCCTTATCATCCTCACCAACATCATGTTCATCATCATCCTCGTTACTATCACCACCATCGCTATCATCAACATCATGTTCATGCTCATCATCAACATCAACATCAACAACATCCTCATCCTTATTGTCAGCATCGCCATCACTACTATCGTTATCATCAACATATTCATGTACATCATCATCAAGATCATTATCCTCATCGTCACCATCGTCATCACTACTATCGCTGTCATCAACATCATGTTCATGTTCATTATCATCCTCATCCTCACGGTTACCATCACCACTCTTGCTATTATCAACATCATAATCCATGTTCATCAACATCATCCTCATCTTCATCTTCATCGTCACCATCGCCATCACCAACATCATGTTCATCATCATCATCATCACATCGCATTCACCATCATCATCATAATCACAATCACATTCACCATCATCATCACTATTTATCAACTCACTGCACAACCGTTACATGTACTGTGATATTTTCTTTCTTAACGGCAACTTGAGCTGCGCCGTGGATTATCTGAGGAAAAAAGAAAGAAAGCGTTATCTTCTTGCAACTGATAATTCTGTTTGTTTGTTTTTTCAAAAAATAATACAAACCACAAAATTTCAATCTTACCAGTGCAAGAGTGAAACAGTAAGCCTTGGATCCATTTGGTAAAATGACTCGAAAGACTGCGTTGCCATTAATTGTGGCGCTAACACCACTAGTGTCAGAGTCCACGTGCGGTGGCTCAGTGGCGTAAAGATCAATCTCTATCGGCAGGTTCGGGTACTTGTTGTACAGCTAGGAACAACAAATGAGAGTCAATGAATTAGGGGGAGGGAATGGAGTCAGATTGACGCAGCGGTCACTTTATGTAAAACAGTGAATTAAATGAGAATAAAGTATATATTGCCTTGTGTTGTTCTGCCTCGCATCTCTACGAACTGGGATCGACTCCGGGCAACTGAGATTCTAGTGTCGATCTCAATCCGAGTCGGATTTTTGTCCGGGAAATCGAATTTCCTCACTCCGTATAATTAACATCAGCTAACGACATTTTGGATCCTTCCGAAAAATAATGTCAATTGAACATTTTTCAATTACGATCCACTGCTCACAAACAAAAGTCGAGGCCAGGTACGTAAATACACGGCAACTGAATGTATCAAAAATTAATACTTCGTCTCGACGTGAATGCTTCCTTTGTGAGCAATGGAGAGTAAATCGGAGATGGTCTATTTAATGTATCACGAATTTTCCTCTTTTTTTCATCTATAACCTTCCTGTATATTAGTCAGGCGTGCTAACCACGACACCATCAAGGACCACTGCGCTGATACGTAGCAGTTTCATGATCAGTTGAGTTAGTATCGCAAAGGGAGACCAATTTTTCGTCATTCGAGTGCTGCTTCGCCTCTGTCATCCATTTTTCGGATGAATATAATTTTTAGGGCGTTTGAGGCACAGAAAATTAATATAGTACTATTACAAGTCTATTTAATAAATCTTTACTATTCAAAATCCGTCTATCGTTCGTTACCGTGATATTGAAGTTCAGCAACAATTGATATTATATGTATTCTCATTATTTACACAGAAAATATCCTTTAACCAACGCTCATTATTTCCTCACCTGTGGAATTAGATATTTGAATGTCTTGGTGTTGAGAGGAAACGAAAAGTTCTTAGGAAGCTGTGAAACAAACACAATTTACACAAATGTTATCACCATCGTTGTTGTCATTCATCATTGTTAGTAAAATTATTATACTATGTTTGTAACACCGGTTATTATTATCCCTATAAACAATTATTTCGTATAACGTTTATTATAAATTCTTTTTAGGTAAGTCACGGTGCCTTTAGAATTTTCTGCCACTGGGAAATGTGGCTTCTTACTGTAGTGTTTTTATATTAACTTGTGTTTGGGCGATCTGTGTAATTCGGGAAATGCGAGTGCGTGATGATTTTAAAACATTTAGAGGGTTTAATCCGTTTTAATCTGAATGAATCCGTAGAGATAGTTCACTTACTACACAAAAAATTACGAAATTTTACGTGTGTAAACATTACTTTTCAGCCAATCAGCGATCTTCTCGCATTGCTATAACAACTTCCGCCTCTGCATTGCCATGACAACTCCCGCCTTTTCATGCTCTTGACGTTGCAGCGATTCAAATTTGGTTCTCGAAAACTGTTAAACTTACAATCACGTTTGTGACAATACTTTCAAATGTTTCAAATAATTTATCTTTCAAACAAAGATGTTGACGAATTCATTAAAAGAGAGTAAAATCTCGGTGACTGAAGCTGGTTGCTGAGATACTTACATCAGCTGAGGTGATGTTCTTAGCAAGCCGCCCGGCCTTCTGGTACACCAACCCAGCAGTATTCAAGACGTAGTCTGTCAGCCACACGTACGCCATTCGAGTGGAAGCCGAACAGCTTGGCAAGGGGCTTGGGGAGAATGGCGCCTCGGTTGGATGACTTACAGACATGAATTCGCCCTGTGTGAATAAAACAAATAACCATGAGAACCCTAACGGAACGCAATTCAAATTGAATAAAATTAAAAATGCCACAAACGAAGAACGAACCTTTATGTACCAGTCCATAAAAGTTTCAGTGAACCTTGGGTTTTCTACCAATGCCAAATTAATTAAGGAATACTTGTCGATAGCTATTTCAGCTGTAAAGAAACAAGACAACACTGACAAAACGAAATACATAACAATAGCAAAAACTCAGTGTCGATGACTCGGTAGAGCTCTGGAAGTTGATACAATGAATTTAAAGTTTCAAGGACTTGGCAAGGTAAAAATGTTTAACAAATCTTGTTAAAGCTGAATTGAAAAGACAATATTTACCTGCCCAAACACAAGCAAAAGAACTTAGAAATTCCTGATTGATAATATTCAAGTAATTATCACAAGCTACCAAGCAAAATCCTACCGACATTCAAGAATCGTATTAATACAGTTTTGTGTAACATTTAATTTAATTATTACCTTTGTAAAAATTTCATGTCATTCGATTCTTAAACTTTTTATTGTACTTTTGTAATTCTAGGATTAAAATTTTGTTTTAAGTGAAATATCAGTATAGTTTACGGCTGAATAGTACAATTTCGATATATTAAAATTATAACTTGGATCCGAGGATTGGGGGAAAAACAGAAGAAATAAATGATTCATTTCTTAATTCCAATGGAATTTCTTTGTTTTTATTCCCCTCAGCCTTGGACTCAAGTTCAGTTTTAGTGTATCGAAAAAGTTCTCTTGGCTACACACTGCATATATAGGCCTGTATAAATAAAGTTTATTCCATCCTATTCTAAGTGGAATCATGTAAATATGTTAAGCAAGACATAACATACATTGATTTGGTACAATAACTAACTAATGGCATTCTATTCATTCTCCTAAAATATGATTAATATAATTTACAAAACATTTCAAACGTACTGAAAAATGATTTAATGGCTTCTTCTACTTTCGTATTAATTGCTTTCGCTGTCTCTTCGCACAACTGCAAAGCAAAACAACACCGTCACTTTCAGCTTTAACCACTTTGTCAAACTGAAAAAAACGTTGCTTTCGGTACGCAAAAACTATTTCTATATTATTTTATCAACATTCTTGTCAGACAAGATCGAATCGATTCAAAAATGATCGTCGCACATAATTCTCTCGTCTACTAACATCTACTAAGACCTACGAATAAGCCCGAAGTTTGGTACAACCAAAACCGCCGGCCACAGGAACAATTTCACTATGCAAGAAATACATGAATAGAAGGTTTTCACATGACGTCATAGCGACATAGCGGCCACATTGGTTTACCTTGAACAAAAGAGTTTTGATAATTTCATTTGTTTAGAACACAAACATGGCCGCATGGTCTTTTGTCTTTGGCATCTCTGAGGATTGTGTGAAAACGCTCTGCAACTGCTGAAGACTTCGAGGCGGCTGATAATAAGATCGCACGCAAGAGGTGCCGGCGGAACAAAAACTCGATTCCAGCGTAGTTTAATCTAAGACAAAGGTAGGTTTTTATGACGTAATGCTAAGACTGCCTATTGTTTTCGAGTGAGCCAATTCTAGCACGAGTTGTTTTTTTTGTATTGTTTTGATCACGATTAACTCACAAGTGTACACTAATATACTCGTCGAATCTTCTGCAGTTTTCCAAATAGGTAAAACTCTCACAACGCAGTATTAAGTGTAACTTGAACAGAATGTTCCTTATATCAGCGTACAGACACCAATCAGACTCCCCGATTCAAAAATCGTTTTTATAATTCTTACAAACTGTGCAGTTTTTGTCTAGTTCGTCAGGGACTTAGCGATAGCTACTGCTAGTGTATAAAGAGAAAACTTCCCTCTGCATAGCCTATGTGATCGGAGAGACACGGAGAATAACGAAGGATGATGAAAATAAGCAAGATGTCTTCCAGAACAAATGCTTAAGAATGATACAAAGGATTAATTGGCCAATGAAAGTCAGCAACGAAGAGGTTAACTAAGTAAAGATCAGGTACAGAAAAATAAGACGGTGGAAATGGCTTGGCCATGTTCTAGAGAGTCTACCAATTAAGGAACGGCAACCCGTGAGGAATAAGCACTGAAAAGAGGAACGGCCAGGAGAAACCTGGAGGAGGACAGTGAACAGGGAAAGAGATATACTAGCAGATAACATGGAGGCTATGGGTCTTCTGTTTGTAACTGCTTCTGTGACATATTTTTCCTGTCGAAATTCTTCAATTAATCTATACGCAAGACCTTTAAGGCAGTCATTGCACTTAAATTTCCTAAATTCTATCTTCTTACCTTATTCTGAAGTTCTTCCCTGATCTTGTGGTCAATGTACTTATCAAAGAAGTTATACAGCCAGCTAGAAAAGAAACGACTGACATTTAGCCTCAACTCCAGGCTCATAGGTTTTGTTCTTTCATTTTTCTCCGAATTCTTTCTACGAAACATGTTCGCTTAATTTGTAACTGGGTTATTAGATTTAATTAAACTACGATATACAGTTGTTTGGAAAAAGTTTGACATCTGTAACAGTCAATACCCTGACTGAAAGGAACTATGGTATCTAAAAAAAGCGTTGCCA
Organism: Palythoa mutuki; assembly: GCA_027575235.2. NCBI lineage: Eukaryota > Metazoa > Cnidaria > Anthozoa > Zoantharia > Sphenopidae > Palythoa > Palythoa mutuki. Next base: position 367 of record JAODFW020540373.1, on the reverse strand, counting down.
TTTGCAGTGCGTTAATTGCAATGCGCCTTTTTATTCTGGAAAGTGTATCTCAAAAAATGCCGGATTTCCAATTGCCTGGCCACAGGCGGACCACACGAAGAGTTCAATTCCGTCTGGCCACAGGCAGACCACACGAAGAGTGCGAATGCCTATTTCTGTTTGTAACTGCTTCTGTGACATATTTTACAATGTTTTGTGTTCGTTTAAAAATGTTTCGATGAATGTCGTTGCATCGATCGCCATTTTGACTTGTCAAAATCACACCATAGTCTCGCTCGACTATGTTTTTTTTTAATTTTTAAAAATTGGTGGTTTTGGGTGGTTTGGGGGTGGTTTGGGGGTGGTTTTGGATGGTTTGGGGTGGTTT
>JAODFW020539365.1:0-11851 GCA_027575235.2 Palythoa mutuki | reverse complement strand
AATATTTATAATTTATTTATTATGTAATTTGGCTCCCTAGTTCTTTAACTCTACATAGTTATTATAGGGAGCCAAAACCCTTTAAACAAATCTGCAAGTCATGTAAATATTTTCTTTCTAATTAATGTACCTATAAGGGTTAAATAAAGTTGTTGTTGTTGTTGTTGTTGGACTCATACAAGTCTTGTTAGTAGTGACTTTACGTCAACATGCAATTTACTATTAGTGGTTCTGTGTTGATTAACCTGTGTGCATAGTCGCCACTGTGTATTTGAGGAGAAATGAGGAGGAGCTAGTAGAAATTTTGTTTCTCACCACTATTTTTCCGAAACCCGGTATACACTGCTGCAGTAATATCAAAGTACTTATTTATCTTTAGAGAAAGGCGCTCTGATGTATCTTTAGATAAATTAAAAACAGAATAAAAGCTGGAAAAAAAGCAGTTTTATGCCCTAACGGGGAAATGAACCGATTTTATGGCTGGTGCTCCTTCACGAAGCTACTAAGGTAATTACAGTGAGATGGATCGATTTTAATCTTGACTGTTTATAAGTACCCCCTCTGAAGAGGAATAATTTGTTTGAAATGTGTCTTATTTACATTATGTAAACAAAAAAACTAAATGTGTTGAAAAGCCTTACTGTGCACTCTGCGAGTTCGCTCACTTAGGCTGTAAAAATGCTTGTGGTAAGAAACAGACTGAAAACTATGATGAATGTACTCGTAAATTGACTTTGCTTGCTTGATTTAAGATGATTGTTGTACGATTTTGTGATAGGAACTTGGTACACCAAGCGACAAGATATGGCCGGGACCACCCTCGTACTCTGAGCTTCCAGCTGTTAAAAAGGTGACTGTAGCGTGTGTATTTTGTTTATTTTGAAACAACCTCTTGTGTTACAAGTTGTGTAGAATGATCTGGACTATGAACAGTTAATTCTGTTGGTAAGAATACTTATTACCTTCCCAAAACTTCAAGTACACAAGCAAAGCGAGTTGTCATTGATAAAGTAAAACAGTAAATGATTTGTCCCCAGGAGTGACAGTTAGTAGATTTTGTTGTTAGTTCGTCCGGGTTAGCAACGCTCAGAGCAATTCCTCAATTGACTTACATGATGACTTCTGTTCAAGTTGCTTTCTTGTACACATGTTTACCACCCATCGTAAAAAACAACGAGTTGTTACAGCTAGTATAAAGAATATTATTTTATAGAAGTTTTTGTCATCTCAGAAGGATGTGTTATCTTTCAGGTGACCTTTACAGAGTACCCATACAACAACCTTAGGAACAAGTTTGGAGCATACCTGACTGATAAAGGGTTTGATCTGCTGAACAGGTAATTAATATTGTCATATTCCTCCAACCAGGGAAATTCCGGTTGTAATGATAACAATAACATCGGCAAATTTACAATAACAATGAAAATATCGTTAACATGATTGGGATCGCGTTCGTGTTTGAAAGCGGAATCTTTCAGCTAATAATGTATCCATTTTATTGCATACAGGTTTCTAACGTATGACCCTAAGAAACGAGTCACGGCTGAGCAAGCCCTCGAACATGGATTTTTTGACGTAAGTGTGCCATACGGTTAAGCAGTGTTTGTGCTTGAAGGCAAAAACAATAATAACAACAACTTTAGCTAATAACAATAATAGACAACAGCAACAAGTACTTTGTATTCAAATTATGGCGGTGTTGGTGGCAATGATTGCGACGACGACGACGATAATGATGTTGACGATGATGATGATGTTGGGGGGTGCAGATGATGTTGGCAATGATGATGTTGATGTTGGCGATGATGATGATGATGTTTGCGATGACGATGATGATGCTTGCGATGATGATGATATTGGCAATGATGATGGTAGTTATGATGACGACACTTATAATGGTAATGATTTATGTTGGCAATGATGATAATGGCAATAATGGCGATGATCATGTCGGTAAATAACAATAGTCTGACTAGTTTCTTAGGGGGTTAGGATAGTTTGAAAACGTTACCACTTATTGCGTTGGAAAACCTTTTGAAAATGGAAATAGCTTGCATCTGGGGAGGTGTTTTTGATAAAACCAACTTTCAGTTTCTCATTGTTTCAAAGTCAGTTCACCCGAATGACTATTATTGTGCAACACAGGAAAGCCCACTGCCCGTCGACCCATCCATGTTCCCTTCCTGGCCGGCTAAGAGCGAGCTTGTAAAAAGGCCTAGGAGGAAGAATTATGAGCACAGCCCCAAGGCGCCAGAGGGTGGAGCCTCTTTTGCCAAACTGGTAAGTCTAGCTGAGTTTTTATGAATTTCTGTGATGATCATGATAATGCTTGTGATGACAGTCAGGGTTTCCATTTTCTTCTGGAAATTAGGGAAAACCTAGAAAATGAGATTCATTTTTTCCAGTCAAGGAAACTCGAGGAATTTGATGAAAACACCAGAATGAAGGGAAATCAGGTAGTTTGAGAGTCTCAGAAGGTAAATCTTTTTGGGCTCCTGATGCCAACGACGCTAAAAGCCTGTTACGATTCTGTCAAGCGTGTTGAATTTCCAGGTTTACTAACTTGCTACGGTGATTTTTTTAAGTTTGATGGCCAAAATTTGCTGTGAAAGCCGGACACACAATTTAGTTTTATTGTGTGGAAAGGGTAGTTTTGAGGAGAGAGCGGAAGAGCTCCGTGATTACCTTCAAATTATAAATACACTGCCTTTAGTTTCATCGTCCTAGATATTTATAGTGAATTTTAGAACGTACCAAGGGAAAATCGGAGAAAAATCAAAAAATTTAGTTTTCATGGAATTATGGAAACCCTGATAGTGGTGATAGTGATGATAGTGATGACGGTAACAATAACGGTGATGATGGTAATAGTGATGATAATAATAATAATGATAATAATAATAATAATAATAATAATGATGATGATGATGATGATGATGATGATGATGATGATAATAATAATAATAATAACATAAATCCTCGATTAAGAGCCGCGGCTCTTATATAGATTTTTAAAGTTTTTAAAAGATGCGGCGCTTATTCGAAGAGCAGTGGTTATTCGAGTGCGGCGTTTATTTCAAATAAGTGTAGCACACTGAAAGAAATACCACATAGAGATAATGAAGTGAGACACGTACTAGATAGACAACAATTTATTATGTATAATTCAAGAAAAGGAATAACATGAACACAAAAGTCTCTAGGAATTTCACTGAGTTCGCTCCATGAACAGGTAGTCCCATCGAAGTTCTTACTTTCAGTACAGTTTTCTACAATTTGCAATCGCTCGTTGACAATTGGGGAAGTGGGGGGGAAGGGGGTGTTCTTGTTTCTATCCAAATTAGCTTCATAAATTATTTTGGGTCAAGGTGCCGCGTTCATTCGAGAGGGGCGCTTAAAATTGAGGATTTACTGTATTTATGATCTTCTCGAGGGCACTGTCTCCGTTGCAAATATATTTCTATTTTAATTCTACGAATAGTATAGTTGTTGCCCAATTACCTATATTTTGGAGAACCAGGAATAAGTAATAGACAAAAAGTCATCAAACCGTTGCAAATTTCTCTGCACGGTTTTTAAAACATGGGACACAAAAATCATACATTAAAAACTAAGAAAACAGGATCCACTGATATTGATAAAAACAACTTAGTAAATGTGTTAAAAATTAAAGTCAGTAAACCTACCTGTTTTGGAATATCAAAAATAGTATGTTTCGTGTAATAACTAAAAATCATTTTTCCTTCATCAAACAATTTCTACGACGAAACAGATCTAGACAGCTACGGAATTTAACAGCAACAACAAAAATAATAATGATAATGATAATAATAATTTTTAGTTCTTTTTCAGCGCAGCATGATTTAACAAGAATTGTGAGCAGTGCAAGTTGCATAATGTGATACTTGCAGGACCACAATCCGCCAAAGCCTACACCCCCCCCCCCCCAACACACACACACACACATTCCCCTCCCCTCTCCCCAGGTAATGAAAAAAATACAAAATGTGCTAACATCTGAGTCAGCCTTTGTGGGTTGAAGTATATTTCCTTCGAGTACACAGTACGCACAGCTTACAAACCTGATGAACTGAGATGTCCGCATTTCGAAGCCACATCTTTGCCAGAAGCCAATCATATTCGGCATCATTAGGTGTCCAAATAGGATTTTGTTCGCTCGGAGTTTGAAAAAACTGGATAGCAACGGGTACGAGGTCTCCGGTTTTCTTTACATACAGCAAACCTAAAGGTGCGCAAATATAGCGATCCTCGAAAGTCTTCAAACCTTCTAGAATCTTGTAATTTACCATGTAGACATGGCCTTCCTACAAATAAAAGCGCAAATCAAAATGAAAGTTAAACATCTTAACGGAGGTTTACCAAAATTAGTGACCGATTTTACACCTGGTCAGTAAACTTTATAGTACTGACCAAACTATTTCATACACTAACCCAAGTTATATTCCAATTTTCATTGGTTCTCGCCTATGATCTATTGGAGGACAGACGCATAATTGACGTCACTATTACAAAGTTTTTAATTTTTTTTATTACATAAAACAAATAGATTCCATGTTTTTGTGCGTCTGTTCAGTAATAGATTATAGAGGACGTCAAAATGTGGTAAAAACATCAGTGACGCACTCGGCTATCGCCGCGTGTGCCACTTTGTTTTCTTACCACAGTTTGACGTCATCTATGATCTATTACTGAAAAACGCACGTCAACATGGAATCTATTTGTTAAATATATTTTTGCCGAATCAATTATTGGTTGGTTTCTCAAAAGACTTTCATGGGCCATTTATATGAAGTATCAAATTTAGAAATAATAGGATAGCTTGTCTAAACCAATCCGGTTTAATTAAGCTCCTAATTGACCAATCAGAGAAGGGATCTGAAAGATCCAAGAGGCTGTTGTTATTGTCGTGTGCCCGCCCACCGGCGAGACGAGCTGCAGTTGTCAGAAAACGGCGGAATTTCCTGATCGTTTTCTAGCCTTAATTTGCCGAATTTCACTTTCTGTTTCAATAATTTTGGAAGCGAAGTCATGTTGAATTCTAGTGCAGAAGCAAAATATGTTTCATTTAATTTGTGCATGATGTGGTAGACACCGTCTGAAGCCATTTAGTAACCGAATTTTTCATTTCTAATCTTTACCTTCATCTCCTGTTCAAGAGTCAGACCTCTATCAAGACAACTTCTCACGTGATCTTCTGTGACAGGAAAATTATCGGGCAGTTTGTCGCATCTTTCCAATGAGCAAGGGTTACAGCCATTGAGAAAATGCGAGCCAAACAACCGGTCGTCTTTCCAGCGGTTCCCCTCAGCAATTTTGGGCTGGTCTATCAATGAAGTGTAGGCCTTCTTGAAATCATCGAAATCGTCCCAGTCATCCATAGAGTTTACGAGCAAAGATAAACCTAAGTTTGCTATTCCTCGGAGTCTTCCTTGTTTAAAAGAACGACTGGCCTCGTCTGAGAACTGGACATCTTTAGGAAGGTCATTATGAACCGGAGCGTGTATGTATCCAGGAAGGTCATCCATGCCTTCGGCTGGACTCCAGTGGTACTGCTGCTTTCGCTCCTGAATCTCCAGCTTACGTTGGTTTCGAACTACCTCGTGCTGCACTGCCATTGGTAGGAGAGCTTTGAATAACAAGGTTAAAAAAACAGTTATGCCTATGTGTAGCATAATCTAAAAAAATTCAAAGTTGTCCAATCAAAAATACATCTTGTTTTGTAAGTGATATAGCAAGAGCAAAAACAAAAGCAAAAGCAAGAACAAGAACAAGAGCAACAACAAGAACTAGAACAAGAATAAGAGCAAAAACAATTTAATATGCTTAATTTTACGTCACAGACCGTATTAGTTTAGACAATTAGTTCCTAATACCTTCTTGCTGGTAGATAACGATCTGCGAGGATACCCAGCGATAACAAGGAAAGGTAAAAAACTTTGCCTGTGAGCTACTCAGCACGGTCACATAATCCACGAACCAGTCACTATTAAACCCTCCTCCGTCACTGTCTAGCTGTACCAGGAAAACCTCGCCGACATCAGTGGCGTTTACAATGTACTCGTCTGTCTGGCCAGCTTTAAAATCGTCGTGAAACCACTTATCTAACTTGATGGCTCGAGTACGACCCTCAGCTCCTAGTTAAGAAACAGAAAAAAGCAAAAATTATTTAACCTCACACCTGCTAGGGACAATTCATAGTAGCGACTTTACTAAGATCAATCGTAGGCTGAGTTCAAGCATAATGCTTTCAGTTCGATTGCTGCAGATATAACAATTTCTTTTTGTCAAATGGTCATACCTGTTTCGGCTTGTTATGTTTATAACGTCAGAGTCTTTTACGGTCTAGCATCATATCGAGGCATTTTGAGGCACCCCACCGTCGAATGCTCAATGAAAACTCGATCATAAAACTGCTTGCACTTCGCGCCCTCCCCACTTATAGAGTGTTAAAACAGAGAAAGTTCTCCGAGTTCGTTTATTGCTTTATTTAGCTTTGCTAGTGACAGGAGGGACAACCACAGCAACCATCCACGTTCATCTGTGCCAAGTGCCAGTGGGACTGCCACTCGCGGATCGGGATCTTCAGCCACTCCCGCAGGTGCCGCTGAGACCTACCTCTACAAGGAGCTTCTCTATCGTCTGTCGTAGACGGAAGGAGAGGGTACAAAGAACAGTAGTAATAATAAGTGCAGTAATGCTTTAATGACTTTTGTAAAGATACAACGTATCAGGTACATTCCATTGGTACCAAATGGTACTCCACACCCTAAAATTAATTGGCTTTTTTTATACCACAGAGGAGTTCATCACACGTGTCACCCACCTCTACGACCCGAGATCGACTCACGAGCTCCGCACGTGAACTGAGATTTTTCGATCTCAATCTGACTCCGAGGGGTTTTCTCCGGGTACTCCGGTTTTCCTCCCTCAGCAAAGTCGACTCCCAGCTGATTAAATCTGACTGTAGTGCAGTGCTCCGAGGTTTTGTATGGATCTTATACTGGGGCCGAGCGCTCAGACGGCAGCATAACTCCTTAGGTCTGACCTTGTTGAGCGCGTCCTTTACAATTCAGCCTCTGCCTGCGAAAAACGGTGATTAGCAGATCACCCCTTTACCCCTTTAACAAAACATATATAAATTCATTTTTTCAGACCTGTAAGGGTGATTGTGACGTTGGCATCAGTTCCAGCCCCCTTGCGATCTCCCGTCTTCACAGTGATGTAATACTTATTAACTCGGTCTGGTTCTTCTTCGGCAGGATTAAGACTTCTCATCGACTGCGAAAACTTGTACACTTGTTCTCTTATGAAAGCTATAGAGTTGTAATCTTCAATAGACTCGGCTGGAAGGAGACCCAAGGACGAGTGTTGGTTGGCTATATTATAGCAAGTGCGTTCTATGACGTCAAAAGGTAGCTCTGTGTTAATACTGATGTCCATCAAATCCAACCATGGATGTGATTTCTCGTCCCAGGCCCTCCCAGCGTGAAGCAGTTGCGGAGGGTCATCAGAGCGAGGGTGGTGAAGCTGGATTTGCAATTTGTATTCAACAGATCCTTCGCCAACACGAGACTTGAATTCTTGCTTTAAATAGTCTTCAGGTCTTGTTTCCCCGGATAATCTAGTGGTAATCCTAAAGAAATAAGGTGAAGCAATTGTTTAAGAGCTGGCTGATTTACTAATTCAAACTAGTTACAAGTAATTAGTTTGCACTGTAAATGCTTTTTAAAGTTGCGAAACAAACATTTGAAATATGTCACAGAAACAACAAAATTTATGTCAGCGGAAAGTGATTTTATACTGTGTTAATTGAAATAAATTTGTATCAAAAGCTCTATTTGAATCAATGTTGGGTTATCACACAAATAAAAGGAAAGTACTGGACTCATTAAATGTTATAACTTGAATTTTTTGGAAAAAATCGGAGAAATACGACAAAACAACAAATTTTATGACGTCGCGATGACGTCATCACAACGTAACCACTTTCAAACACTTCAAAATGTACATTTTCACCCAAACATTGATTCTGACAAAAATCATTTCACCTGATCCAGTATTAACAATTTTAAAGCCTAAAAAGCCCATCCGGATAGGGTTAAGTGAGTGATAAGTGATTTTATGTATCATAATAGTAATTTTAATTACTAAAAATTTCACTTAAACCAAAAGCGCAAAATAAAACAAATTGTCAGAAATTTTATTTCTTGCAGGAGCACATAACTAGGAGCGTCCATCTAGCATTAGGTTTTCTCACGGCGTTTTCATGATCGTGCCTATTTTTAGAACGGGGTCCACACCTCCGGTTTTTCACAAAGAAACAAAACAATATAACTCGTAATGAGCTGGCACTCTCACCTTCTCACCTTCTCTCACCTTCTCGCTAGCACTCTCACCTTCGCTGTCATCCGCCATGTTTATTTGACAACCGGAAAAGTATTCAAACTGAAACGCACTCTCATTGGCCAGAAGCGGTTCTAAAAATAGGCACGAACATGAAAACGCCGTGATACAAACCCAATACCGTAGATGGACGCTCCTAGTTATGGGCTTCTGGTTCTTATGGTAACAATTTTGTGGATAGTTTATTCCTGGGCCTTATGAAGCCAATTTAGTTTACCTGCGTATCAATTTTAATGTTTTTCAAGTGAAATTTTTATTTTTTAAGAGTGACGAGTGATATTCATCGTTAGACCCTCTTTTAGGGCTCTCATGCACCATTCTCTAAAGCACTTTTGCAGTGATTTAAAACATTTTTACAAGAGTTTTTACGTTACCATATTTTTCTCTGGTCACTTTTGTGCAAGAGCCCTGACTCTGGTGAGTTGTCAGCCGGTATAAGTCTGTACTTGGCATATCGCTTACTGCCATCCAGAGCCGTGAAGTTAAACACTAGTTGAGAATAGTAGCGAAGGTCGGTGTACGACAAAGGACTTCTCCTCCTCCCCTCTGCGAGGTTGTGATAACTAAACAAAGCCAAAATACATTAGAGAAAAATTAGAAAAGGAACTTGTAAAAAAGCAAGTGATCACCATGGCAACACGGAAATTCAGTGCTACAACAAAACTGCAGCAGAAAAATAAAAATTAACAAAATTTGGCGATGTGAAACTAGATGCACACAGGCTCCCGAAGGAAAACAATTTTTGGTTAGCTACTTGAGAGTCAGAGAGTTTCAACCAATGCGGTATTAGTACAACGTTAGACCTGTATAAGCAGATTAGTAATAAACGTAAGATAACACGGACCGCAAAACTTTGAAATGTCTATCAAATTGTACATACGTCATTCCACGAGGAATTAGTTTAGACAAAACAAGACAAGACAAGACAAGGCAAGGCAAGGCAAGGCAAGGCAAGACAAGACACTACAAGGCAACGGGCAAGACAAGGCAAGGCAAGGCAAGGCAAGGCAAGACAAGACAAGACAATGCAATAAAAGACAAGACTAGACTAGACAAGACAAGGCAACGGGCAAGACAAGGCAAGGCAAGGCAAGACAAGACAAGACAATGCAATAAAAGACAAGACTAGACTAGACTAGACCAGACAAGACAAGGCAACGGGCAAGACAAGGCAAGGCAAGGCAAGGCAAGGCAAGGCAAGGCAAGGCAACGGGCAAGACAAGGCAAGGCAAGGCAAGGCAAGACAAGGAGACAAGACAAGACAAGACAAGGCAAGGCAAGACAAGGCAAGGCAAGACAAGACAAGACAAGACAAGACAAGACAAGAAAAGACAATACAAGGCAAGGCAAGGCAAGGCAAGACAAGGCAAGGCAAGGCAAGGCAAGACAAGGCAAGGCAAGGCAAGACAAGGCAAGGCAAGGCAAGGCAAGGCAAGGTAAGGCAAGGCAAGGCAAGGCAAGACAAGACAAGACAAGACAAGACAAGGCAAGGCAAGGCAAGGCAAGACAAGGCAAGACAAGACAAGACAAGGCAAGGCAAGGCAAGGCAAGGCAAGGCAAGGTAAGGCAAGACAAGACAAGACAAGACAAGACAAGACAAGACAAGACAATGCAATGCAATAAAAGACAAGACAAGACAAGACAAAACAAGACAAGACAAGACAAGACAAGGCAAGGCAAGGCAAGGCAAGGTAAGGTAAGGCAAGACAAGACAAGACAAGACAAGACAAGACAAGGCAAGACAAGACAAGACAAGGCAAGACAAGACAAGGCAAGGCAAGGCAAGGCAAGGTAAGGCAAGACAAGACAAGACAAGACAATGCAATAAAAGACAAGACAAGACAAGACAAGACAAGGCAAGACAAGACAAGACAAGACAAGGCAAGACAAGGCAAGGCAAGGCAAGGCAAGGCAAGGCAAGGTAAGGCAAGACAAGACAAGGCAAGGTAAGACAAGACAAGACAAGACAAGACAAGACAAGGCAAGACAAGACAAGACAAGGCAAGGCAAGGCAAGGTAAGGCAAGGCAAGGCAAGGCAAGGCAAGGTAAGGCAATACAATACAAGACAAGACAAGGCAAGGTAAGGCAAGGCAAGGTAAGACAAGACAAGACAAGACAAGGCAAGGTAAGACAAGACAAGACAAGACAAGGCAAGGTAAGACAAGACAAGACAAGACAAGACAAGACAAGGTAAGGCAAGGCAAGACAAGGCAAGGCAAGACAAGGCAAGGCAAGGTAAGGCAAGACAAGGCAAGGCAAGACAAGGCAAGGCAAGACAAGGTAAGGCAAGGCAAGGCAAGACAAGACAAGACAAGGCAAGGCAAGACAAGACAAGGCAAGGCAAGACAAGGCAAGGCAAGGTAAGACAAGACAAGACAAGGCAAGGCAAGGTAAAACAAGACAAGGTAAGGCAAGGCAAGGCAAGGTAAGGCAAGACAAGGCAAGGCAAGGCAAGGCAAGGTAAGGCAAGGCTAGGTAAGACAAGACAAGACAAGACAAGACAAGACAAGACAAGGCAAGGCAAGGCAAGGCAAGGCAAGGCAAGGCAAGGTAAGGCAAGGCAAGGTAAGGCAAGACAAGACAAGGTAAGACAAGGCAAGACAAGACAAGGCAAGACAAGACAAGACAAGGCAAGGCAAGGCAAGGCAAGGCAAGGCAAGGTAAGGCAAGGCAAGGCAAGGCAAGGCAAGGCAAGACAAGGTAAGACAAGGCAAGACAAGACAAGGCAAGACAAGACAAGGCAAGACAAGACAAGGCAAGGTAAGGTAAGGCAAGACAAGACAAGGCAAGACAAGACAAGGTAAGACAAGGCAAGACAAGACAAGGCAAGACAAGGCAAGACAAGGCAAGACAAGGCAAGACAAGGCAAGGCAAGGCAAGGCAAGGCAAGGCAAGACAAGACAAGACAAGACAAGACAAGACAAGGCAAGGTAAGACAAGACAAGACAAGACAAGACAAGGTAAGGCAAGACAAGACAAGACAAGACAAGACAAGACAAGACAAGACAATGCAATAAAAGACAAGATAAGACAAGACAAGACAAGCTAAGACAAGACAAGACAAGACAAGACAAGACAAGACAGGACAAGACAAGATTTCAATGGCTCCTTATACTGCTTTGGTACATCGCAATATTGCCTAAAAAAGTTTGATATTAATGTAATGATTACCAAATACGATACCCAGATAAAGGTCCTATGTGAAAGTATTTCGCACTTTGTTACATTCACTTATGAACTTCTACTAGGTGCTTCCAGATCTTCCACAAACAACGCATGGGGAGGCGAACTAGGACGAATGCCATTAAATGACTTGAAAGCAAATTTACATAGAGGCATAAAGTATTGAACGAACTATTAGCTATGTAACAGTCAAATGAAATCCCCGACCTACACTCATCTCCCGTCCCCCCTCTTCTCATCCCC
>JAODFW020538354.1:0-11855 GCA_027575235.2 Palythoa mutuki | reverse complement strand
CACCAAATTTTTTAAACGACTCTCAGAATAGGCATATACAAGAACAATAAGAAAGAACAACAAAAATATCTTAATCATGTACAGCAAAGACACTTACTGCCATTTTTAAAAAAAATAATTAATGCATAAAATTGTTACCATATTTGCTGATGTATCCATTGATACCGTGTAGTGCATGACGAGCCCCATTCTTGGATGCAAAATTGTTACTTTTTAAAAGTTTATCATTTTACTTTTTTGCCCATGTAAGACTTAAGGCCCAGTTTTTTAAGCTGATTTTCACATCTCAAAACCTCTATTTATAAACAAGCAAATAACAGTATTTGAAAAAAGCCAATCTGTGATGAAAAATGAACTGTTCTGATGCAGCAGCCAAAAATTATGCAGGTGCGAATGCAAACCAGATGGTAAATTTCCAGACAATGGTTAAAATAAAGGTGTTGGAAAGAAAATGTTGAAAGGAAAAAGGTTGATGACACATGCCAAATTTTTGTTCCTAAGAAAGCCAAAAAAGTCTTGCTTTCGGTTTTATGAATTATTTGATATTCTTCCATTAAACTTTAACTCTAAAACCCTGTTTCAAAATGTATTTTAAAAATTTCTTGGAAGCTCAAATTTCTGTCAAAAATCACTTAAATCCCATGCAAACGTTTTTCCCCTCAAACCTCACCAAGACTCTCAAAATATTTTTGAGTTATCTTTGCACTGTATATATTAGTACTGTAGACTTAATAAGGTTGCTTTATAGAAAATTCAGAACTACACTACACATTTTTGTACACTAACATATAAACAGAAATATTCTGCATTCTCAGTAAAATGATAAAAAAAATGAAGTACCCCCTTACATCAATTACCCCTTTTATTTTCCGGGTATGAGTGAGAATGTTTTTTATTTTTATTTGAAAGTAAATTGTTTTTAAATCTTTTATCAACAGTAAACAGAGACAGTTAAATGTAGCATTACAGAAACTTGTTTTGGTTGGTATTCAGGTGAGTAAAACAGTTCTCTGTAATTTCTTTTAAACTATTCCACATATTTTGTATAAACTGTGAAACAGAGCCCCCTCCCCAAACAATGATATGAATAAGTAGAATGGACTATTTGTGAAACTCGATCAGCAGACTACAAAGGCAGTTATAATGCTGCTAATTTGTTTCATATTGTGTCCAGGGTCACGGTTATGATCTTTTGTTCTGGGTGTGATGGTTGGTTAATCTTTTTTTTTCTATATTTATTTACCCATGGAAAATCTCATCAGGTATATTCTTAAAAGTATTAAATATTCTAACGACAATAATTACTTTATGTACTATTCTAATAACTAACTACTACTATATAATATATAATCTATAATATATAATCTATAATATATAATATATAATATATTGGCCATTTGCTCATTTGCATCTCAAAGTCTTTTGTTATCTGTACAGGGTCAACGTCATATTTCAGTAGGGAAAGAGAGAAAAAAAAACATATAACAAAGAAAGTTATTGAGTTTGCTATAACCATTTGAGTCTACTAACTATGATAACTTCAAACCCTAACAAAACCCAAAGGAGCACATAATTACTACATCCTCCCCCTAACAAGTTCAAATATCAACCCTGCCCCCCCAGACAAAAAATGTTGCCCATGGCCTTGTGAATACCGTGTTTGATAAAGTTTACCTACCTAAACCAATGCTTGTTTTTGAGTTAGTGCAAAAATCAGTGACTGAGGGGGAATTTGGTTTCAATTTATATACGCTGATTAAGCTGGTGTACCTATCCCCCTAAGGGTGATTGCAGCTATTATACATTTGTGTGGAATAGTTTCTCAAGTTTCCAAATTAACGTTTTTCAAAGCCTAGCTTGTTCTTCAATCCCTTGCAAAATTTTCTTCATAAAATTTAATAATATTAGGAAAACAACATTGCATTGTGTAGGCAAAGTTATGTTTGTGTAGACCCACACCATATAAAACCCTTTCTTGATCAATATTGCTGTCCAGTTGCACACATTGTACCCTGTGAGCAGAGACCTCATATCCCAATGAAAAACAAGAGAAGAGGGGGATTTCAGCAAACCACCATTCAATCTTTTTAAGCCACCATCATCCAGAAATCTGGACATAAAGTTTGGTTTGGAACTGGATTCAATTGACAGCTTTGTGGCCACTACGCAACTATATCAGAGCTCTCCCCAGAGCAAAGGTAGCAGAGTGGAGGTTTATTATGATCATATGATCAATCATGTGATGCCAGACTTCCATTATTCATTTCATTGCTATGGTTACAGACATCATGTGACCTGTCTGAGCTGAAAACAGTGGCCTGGGATAGACTGGAGTAATGTGGTGATTGGTTAAAGGACAAACAGGTTGTTTTGAGCTTGTTTCTTGAGAACATTTTACCAAAAGCTTAAAATCTTTCTTGATCTTCTGTCTTTTTTATTTCTAGACAAAAAGAGCAGAGTTGTGCATGAGTTAGAACAGAGCGGTGCAGCACCGCTGTACCACTCTGTGGGGAGAACTCTGTATATCAATCGCTCTGTTATGACAAGACTGCAATACCTGTTGTCATGTGACTATATCATCCTCTGACTTTTCCAAACCGCATCCAGCACAACATGTGAGAATGGCATACACACAAAGTGGCATCATGGAACGGTTACACATGCTGAACATAATAATATGAATAATAAAATAATTTTTATAGCGCTATTTCTCGCGATCATAGCGCTTTACAAATTTAACCTTGTTAAAAATTATATTATTTAAATTGAATGAAATTATATTATTTAAATTGAATTCCCAGCACTGTCTCTTTCCTGTTGTTTTTCATAGCCATAATGATATAGAGGCAGGTGAAAGGTCTGTGCTCACAGGGTAATAGCAAGTCTATACATTAACAATTTTTGTTCAGTACTAATTAAGGTCTTGCTTTCCTTTTTAGTCTGATAGAATGGCAAAAGAACGCCGTGTGCTGAACTGGGAAAGATTGTTTTCAAGGATGATGGTATGTTGGCTGGTTTTGTTGAGGATGTAATTAATGTTATTATAAAACCCCTGATGGACTTGCATACTGTATGTGATAAAAATAACATGTTGTCCCCACAGTTTAATTGTCAGAATTTTTACAATAACAATAAGCATATGTAACTGTATCGATTCTTTGATAGGGTTTATTTAATCTATTTTTTAGATATATTTAGATTCTTGGGAGTGCTAAAAGGGCCCAGCCTACACGAATCAAAAGAGCATGGATATAAAGGGTATTAGCGAGACACACTGGACTGGACAATTCCAACTGGCAGATGGGAGAGCTTTATTTGTACTGGGGGAGATGACAACAACCATAAAGAAGGTGCAGGCAATGTGATGTCAAAGACTGCTGCACATGCCCTAATGGAATGGTGTCCGATCCGTGAAAGAATTATTCAAGTTTGATTTTGTTTGGAGCACATCAAACTTACCGGACGTCATACACGTCTACTGTATGCGCCAACAGAATTCAGAGGACAGGTAAAGGACGAGTTCAATACTAAATTACAGGATGTACTGGATAGCAGGAATATGCACGATATGTTGATTTTTGCAGGAGATATGAATGCCAAAGTGGGAAGCGAGAAGTGGGATTATGAAAGAGCAATGGGGTACCCACGGACTTGAAAAGAGGAACAATAGTGGAGAAAGGCTATAGGCAAGGAAATATGCAGCATGAATGAACTGGTTATAACATGGACACTTAAAGTCATTCTCAAGGCAACCTGGGTTTCGGCAGATGGGAGAACAAAGAACCAGATAGATCTTGTACTAATTAGCAAATGGTAAATAAGAATTCAGTGAGTGACACAAAAGTTTACTACACGGATCAGCAAACATTGGCAGCATGCAACATTGTGCACGTACAACTGTTAACTTAAGACTTGAAAAGACTACCAGAAAAGAAGAAGGAGAACAGAGCAAGGTATGATACACAAAAGCTGTGAGACCAAGAAATGCGAGAGAATCTTGACATCACAGTTCAAATTGCTACCAGGCCTTAAAGGAAGAAGAAGAGAAAGCCAGAAGCAATGGAGTGGACTGAGACTTTGAGTTGACGAGAAAGGCATTTACAGAGACTGCAGAGGCTGTTCTTGGCAGACCTTGGAAAAAGAAAAAGCCATGGATTCGTGCAGTTTTGGACAAAGGTGGAAGTCTCCTTAACAGGTGCTGTAGCAATGGACAGAACAGTTCAAGTAGGTTGTGAACAGAGAACAACCAGTGAATCCTATTAACAGTGAAGATAAACATGAAAATCTAGACATTGCAGTTGAAGAACCAACCCTTGGCAAGGTTTAAGAAGCAATCAAGAAATGGAAGAATAGGAAAGCACCTGGAGTAGACAACACCACGGCATAACTATTGAAAGCACATTTGGACTTTTCTTTGAAAAATATCTATGAGCCCCTTACAAAGATATGGGAACATAAAAAAATACCGGATTCCTGGAAGGAAGGAATAATGATAAAAGAAGCTACCTAAGAAAGGAATTCTGAAAAACTGCAAGAACTCTAGAGGAACAACCCTACTCTTTATAGTAGGAAAGATATTTGGAAGAAGTGTGATTGATAATGTCAGGAATGGAGTGGACAAAAAAAAAACTAAGGAAGCAACAAACAGGCTACAGGCAAGGCAGGGAGACAACAGAGGAAGTATTGACACCGAGGAACATCGTAGAGCATCGCTTTACCTCAATTTTATTGACTTTGTGAAAGCTTTCAATTCGCTCCACCATGAAAGCCTCTGCGTGATTATGCGAAAGTACGAAACACCACAGAAGATTGTGCAGGTTGTGAAATTATTCTATCAAGACTTTCAGTGTGCTGTAGAAGACCAAGGAGAGTTAGGAGACAGGCATCGAGCAAGGATGCAAAGTCTGGGTTCTTGTTCTTGTTGGTTATGGACTGGGTGATGTCAGGATGGTCAGAAATGGCAAGAAAGGAAGTTTACTTCAAAGAAAGACGATCTACATTTTGCGGACGAAATAACTCTCATTTTCTCCATTAAAGAGCAGATTCACAACAAAAACCATGAAATCAGATAAAGAAGCAAGTCAAGTTGGCCTTAAAATCAAACAAGAGAAAAGCAAAGTGATGAGGATGAACGCAAGAGGTGATAATAATAATAATAAGTCAGCATTTATATAGCGCTTAATCATCGCTGTTCTAAGTGATAGAATTACGATCAGTGGTAAAGCGATTGAAGATGTCAAAGAGTTCACATACCTGGGTGCAAAAATGTGCAAAGAGGGAGGTGGAATGAAAGATATGAGAAATTTAATATCCAAGGCAAGAGGTGCATTTGTCAAATTTAAAAGAATCTAGAGCTCCAACAACATCTCCAAGAGAACTGCGAATGTATAAGATGCTTGTCATGCCAGTCTTACTTTATGGATGAGAACCTGGAAAATGACCTAGAGAGGTAACAATGCAATTGATGTATTTAACAAATGTCTGTGTAAGATTCTTCAATCCATTGGCAAGATCATATAAGAACGGAGGAACTACTTAACATGGCCCCTGCCATGCAATTTAGTATAAAAGTTCAGCCCAGGAGATGGAAGTGGATAGGGCATATACTAGGGCAAGATAAGGACAATGATTGCAACACAGCAACAGCAATGACCTGGGCCACATAAGAGAGAAGGAAGAGGGAACACCCACCCCAAAACAACATAGAGGAGTATAGTGCAAAAGGAGAGGGGAAAAGGAGGTTGGAAGGAGGTGCGGTCAGCTGCAGCTGATAGACAGAACCACTTCGAAGGCCCTATATGCCAATAGGCACAAGGAAGACCGGGAGGGGGAGAATATTTAGATTTTAACCGCCTAATTAAACTAAATAATGTTTATATCCATTTAAATGTTATATTAATACAAAAAGTAAAGTTCAATCCCATATACAGTACTAATGTAGTTTTGATAATTAACATGCTCAAACATACAGCTCAATTTAAACTAGCCCAGAGTGAAAGACTCTAAAGGATTTCAAAACAAATGTAATGTAAAAAAAACCAGCTAGTATAGTTAATTAGTGAAAAGGATATAACAAACCTTATGCATTCCAATTTCTTTTCTTTTATGTTTTGTACAGACATCAAAAGCTCATGGATACAGATGGAAGTTTCTCATCGAGTCATTTAAACAGAAAGCCAAGACAGGGTATTTATCGTCCTGTTTTGTAAATGTGAATGCTTTGTTTTAACAATTTTGATTTTCTGTTTTGTAAATGCAAATTTTGACGTCAATAAGAAAATTGCAAAAATAGTTTATTTTCAAAGCCATCATAATTTTTAAAAAAATACTGTGTGACCCTTAACAAACAAGTCAAAGCCCTCGCTCAGCCCCAGTTCCCCATGGGAATCAACAGAGCAATCGAACAATAACGGTATCTATGTAAACCCAGCAGCTTCTCCAAGCATTTTAAATCTTTTAAATGTGAAGATGAGCTAATGCTCGAAAACATTTGTTTTACCAAAAAATAGTAAATATTTACGTTTTCATACGAAAGTCTTAATAATATGATAAATTATGTCAAAAAATGAAGAAAAGAGGTAATCCCAATTTCCATGTTGGTTCCTTCTGTACGTACCAGAGGAAGTGTGTCACAGATGACGTAAATGAAGTTTCAACCAATGAAAAATAAAGCTGACCTTTCAACCAATCGAGAACCTTGTTCAGACACTACAACGATACCCACAGAAAGACCCCACGAGTATCAGCATTGAAATCTTGATCCTCGTTATCTTCTCTGCCACTTTCTTTACTGTTTTAGCTCTCACTGGCTACTAGCGACTTGATTTGATAAGCTGAACAGTTTTTGAGATCAATTTCGGGAAAATTCTCATCATCTCTCACTGTATGTTTAACTTGCTTTATCTGTGAAGTAGTTTATGTACTTAAGATAAATCTATTTTTGTAAAACACTGTTGAAGTATGACTTCTCTGACACTACACCAGGCAATGTCGTTTTTTGTACGGTATTCAGAAATTATAACTAAGGAATTTCTTCGGTTTTGAGATTTTGATTAAAAATTGTAGTGCAGAGTGAAAATATCGAATGTTGCATTTGACCTTTAACCCTTTTAGCCCCAGGCAATTTATCAATATCTAACTTCTCCTTACCTAACTCATTCAAAACAATATAACTGGTAATGAGAAAAAAGGAATTGATCCAGTGCAATAAGCTGTGGACGTTGAAAAGCCAAATTCTCCCAAACTGTTTATATAGAAAGTACAGAGCTCAGTTGGGAGAATTTAGCAACACGTCATTTGTTGTGTTTGGGGCTTAAAGGGGTAAAGGAGTGTCTTGTCTCAGCCATTAAAAATGGATTGAAGCTTCTGGCAAGCTTACCTTGCTAGCTTCCTTTCTAGTTGGGGGTTTAAGTTTGACAATAAAAAGCCCCTTATAATGATGAGTGGTCCTTATTGAATTATTATTGTAAATCTTTGATTGTTCAGTTTTAAGAACAGAATTTTCAGTTTAGTTTAGTAAACGTTTTGGGAAAGGGTCTAATACAAAGATTAGCTCGGAAGAGGCTAGTTGTGCTTGGTGGGCCGATTTTTTAACATAGTTCAAGACGTATAACTTTCATTATCCTCTTATAAAAATTGCAGAGAAGTATTTGCTGCTGGGTCTAGCACTGATGAAGAGGAAGAAGGTCAGTATTTTTATAAATTATTGTCACTGTTACTTTCTCTGTCAATGCCATGTCAACTGTCACTATCACTGCTGCAACTTTTACTGTCACTACTGTGACTGTCATTTGCATTAACTGAGGCAGTGATAGAAACAGTAACAGTTGCCATGACAGTGACATAGACAAAGTAACAACAGTGACAGTAACAGATGTAGACTGCAAGCAGTCTCTTTCTTTTCCTCGAAATCAGTCGAATCTAGAAGTTCGAATAGCGAGTTCTGCAAGCAAAGACCGTTTAGAAACTGCTGACTGGTTGTACTGTGGGCGTTTTCGCTTGCAGAACTGGCCACTCAAACTTCTAAATTCGACTGATTCGGAGGAAGAGAAAGAGACTGCTTGCAGTCTATAACAGATGCGGTGACAAGTGACAGAGAAAGAGACAGTGGTAGTGGCAATGACACTTGGAGGACACTTACAGTGACATAGACAGTGGCATTGGTGGTGACTGAGACAGTGACATAGATAGAGAAAGTAACAGTGACAGTAACAGAAAAAGTAATGATAGCAGTGTCAGCTCTGACAGTAGCATTGACAGTAATAGTCATTGCAATGACGGTGACAGAGAAAGTAACATTGATATAGACAGTTGCAGATAAAGACAGTGACAATTGCAGTGAAAGTGACTGTGATAGTTATATTGACAACGATAATAACAGTCTAAAATAATGATGGTGGTTATGATAATAATTTATGAAATAATGTTAATTAAAGTTATATTTCAACAAGCCTCTCAGAAGTTTATAGAAAGAAGAGATTCCCACTCTGGGTATCTGATTTTTTCCAGCATTTGTTCTGTTATTATTTACTCTTAGACACATCAGAGTTTCTTTCTCTGACGATGAATTAGTTGTTTGAAATGTGTTTTATGTATATTACAGTTTATGGTACATTATTAAACCCCATAAAGATATATTTCTATAAATAGAGAAACAGGTTACCATGAAAAAAGATTTTTTAACTTTCAAGGATAATGAATTTTAAAGTTTGGTAAAAGAATTTATTTAGAAGCTAATTCGTTTTACTCTTTGAATGCACTACAATATTAATCAGACATATATCGCATTCCATTTTCTTCTAATGGTTCTTCTATGCGTGGATGAAAACATTACTAGAGATGGAAAAGAGCATTTGTTTTTGCCCTTTTCCTACATTGGGCGCCTGCCTGGAACCAGGGTGATTACAGAATTAAGGACTATGAAATATGATCTAACTCTTGAACCCGTAGTTGAAACCCAATAAAGCAAACATTCATATAGCTTTTATGGATAACAAACTATTTCAAACGTCAAACTTCACATGTGCCGAATCTAATGCAAATAAGGTAGAGAAATAGAAATTGCTGGTTAGCATTAGATTCGGCACATGTGAAATTCAACACTTGAACTAGGTCTAAGTTCAGTCATTGTTCAGTTCATTCTTCCAGTGAATCGGAAGCTGATGATTTTTATGAAATTTGGAGTTTTGACTTTTGAAAATTTAACAAGAAACAATTTAGCACAAACATTAAGTGAGAGTAAAGCAGAAACAATATAAAGATCTACTTATAGTTGTTGTCATGTTCAAATAAATTTTCTAAATTCCCTACAGCAAAACAACGAAAAAATGCTGCCAGACTTGATGCAATAAGAAGGAGAAGCATGAGCCAGCGAGTGGCAGCAAACAGTCCCACAAAATCTATCTTGCAGGGATCCATTAAAGGCTCCGGGAGTCCAGACTCAACAGTAAGTTATCAATTAATGTTTTTCTTGCGTCAAAAATTTAAACCCAAAATTTGCATTTACTAGTCATTCTAAAGTATTAACATCTTGTATAAAATGCATGTACAAAATTAATGTAGAAAGTAGGAATGACGATCACTATAGAACTCACATTTTAGCATGATCAAGACGTTGTATCATGCGATGTTGAAGGCTTGGAACAGCTTAAATTTCTTGTAGAAAGAATGAAAAGTTTTTAAAAATGCAGTCAGCATCATAAACAGCATGATAATAATTCAATTCAAATTTAGATTATTAGAATGACAAGAGTCCATGTTTTGGATTGTAACACCCTAAAACCCCTTCTATCTCTACAAACATGTTTATTTGAGTTGGTAAAGGATTACAAGAAATTGAATTACTGTTATGAATAATCTGACTGATGTGGATCCACAACTGCAGATATGGATCTTGTTTTTCCCTCATTGCCTGTCTTAGTACTTGGTAATGGAGCCATAAGAATGGAAAAACTAAAGTCTGTTTATAAGTTATACAGTCCTGACCTGGCAGGCACTCAGTTGATAAAGAAGTGCGAATCCCACAAAATTTAGATGATGTTCTTCCAATTGGAAACGACTTTAACACAACCTTTGATATAATGATACAGTCACCCAGTCGTTAATGGTAAAGAATCCTTATTTTACGAGGGTATCACACAACCTTGCAAACTGATAAACTTGTGGCCCTTGATGCATCCTTACCCCCTCCCTCTGTTAGTGCTTCATTTTAGGGGTATTCAAAGATGAAGCAGAACAGACCAAAGTCGAAACCGACGTTGGAGTCACTGAGAATTGAACTGGGAACCTCCAGCATAGCATGCAGTGCAGTTGCTAACTGTGCTACATGCCTGCAGTTTGAATCCGGCCTGGCCACCTCTCTTTCTTAGGTCTAGCAGATACTTTACCCAATTTCAACAACTTACAGTCTACTGTGTAAATGAGCACAGTCTGACGAAAATTGTTACAGAGATCTCCTTCACACAGACTATACCAGAATGGAACATACTATCCTCAACTTTACGCAGAATTATCTCAATTCAGTCTTTCAAAACTGGTTTATCGCACTTGGACATTTCCAAGAACATTAACTTGTCATAATGACTAGCTCAGACCGCAAATCATACACCTGTGCTTACATATCCCATATGGGAGTTAAATACAGTATTCACTTTAGATTTAAATTTATACAAGATTTTGGTGGGAGGTAAATTGCAGTAGTTAGATGTCCAGTTCAGGAGGAGTCGAAAACTTTAGCCTTGTGATCAAGGCACTGGAATTTGGAATGGATAGTATTTTTTTACCTTAATTCTAAGGAGAAACATGAAAATGAAACATACATTTCTTCTTTGCAGACTGTGACTGGTGAATGGAAAAAGGAAACTGACAATGTTCTTGAAGAAGAAGAGGAAGACCTCAGCGAAGTCGATTTGGATTTTAAAGATCTTAACCTTGATGAAGGAGAAAACAGTTCTTGGCCTAGCAGAGATCTTAGTCAATCAAAGCCAAGATCTGGGTACATCGATCTTTCAATAAACTTATCCAATTCATATGTTACGTAAATCTTGCTTTCTTAAACATTTACTTTTTTTAGTTATTAATGGACCCTTAATTACTTAATGCAGAACATCATCTGAGAAAACGAAGACAGTGCAAATTAAAGGCAAGTACTGCCTGATAATAAACTAATTTAAAGAAGGACAGTTTTTGGGTTTGTCCAGAAATCGAGGATATTACATGGGTGCACAGAAGTTCTTAAGATATTGCATGGGTGTGTGAAGATATTGAATATTGTACATGGGAGTGTAGACACTGAGGATATCACATGGGGAAATAAAGATGCTAAGGATATTGCTTGGTTGTGAAGAGATAGGAAGGTATTACGTGGGTGCAAGTGTAGGTTCTGAGAATATTGCATGGGTGTGTGGAGATATGAAGGTATTACATGGGTGTAAGTGTAGGTTCTGAGAATATTGCATGGGTGTGTGGAGATATGAAGGTATTACATGGGTGCAAGTGTGGACACTGAGAATATTACATTGGTACACAGGGATGGATGTTATTTAGGTGGGTATGTGGACATGTTGAAGGTATTACATGGGTGCATACATGTGTATACACTGAGGATATTACATGGGTACACAGGGATGGATATTATTTAGGTGGGTATGTGGACACGTTGAAGGTATTACATGGGTGCATGTGTATACAGTGAGGATATTACATGGGTACACAGAGATGCTGAAGATACTATATGGGTGTATGGAGATATGAAGATATTATGTGGATGCATGTGTAGGTACTGAGGATATTACATGGGTACACAGGGATGGATATTATTTAGGTGGGTATGTGGACACGTTGAAGGTATTACATGG
>JAODFW020537333.1:0-11857 GCA_027575235.2 Palythoa mutuki | reverse complement strand
CTATGCCAAAATCAAGATGTTATATTCAAACTGTATCAACAGAACTTACAAAATCGGACTTTTGTCAAGAATATAAAGCTGTCTTGCTTCATTTGATAGCAATTATTACTAAAATGTCTTTGTTTTGAAAATAAAGGTTGAAAAGTGTTTCTTTTCCAATGCAGGTCAGTTCCAAGCAGAGAACACGAAGGTAGTGTAATGGACTGGCTTATATTATTTCAAATACAAAATAAATAAATATTATCTATGTTTTTACCTTTTATCTCACACTACTGTAAGTGTACATAATTTTTGGTAAGTTGCTTGTTTCTTTTTCTGTAAACAAAATTTTCGAATTTCCTAATCTCAAGTTCTTTTACAAAATAAAAATGGGAGATTTTATTACAAATTACTGAAAAGATATATGAGTTTTCTCAGACCATAAATAGTTGTGCTGTAATTATGCCCGTAATGGTACAATTCTTTTAAAATTTTCCAATCCCCCCTTTTATTAAAATCTTCCCCCCGCCAGCTTATTAAGTTTTCAAATTTTCTGACCCCCTGTTTATTCCGAGTTCTCCTAATCCAAGCTAAACTATATCCTTCTTGATATTTATTTCTAAACATTTTAGTTTGGTTGATAAACAGTTATTCCAACAATAGATTTCAGAAAGTATAAACAAGTGTTGTTTACTCAGAAAACTAAGCTAAATCCTTTTACGAGCCTAAGTGGCCCATTGGAACTAATGCTTATCTCTGGTTTCTGTCACTGACTCCCCCTGGACAGGACACCAACACCACAAGTTACCCCCCAGCAGAAGTTGGTACTCATTTTACCAACCTCGTAAGGATGGAAAGCTGAGTCAACTTTGACAAAAAAGTAGGCCACAGAAATGTTCAACTCTTAGCTGAGCTGGGATTTGAACCTGAGAAGGCAGAGATGTTACCAGTGACAACCACACCATCATCACTCTGACTCAATTTCAATCCCAGTTGTTTTGAAAGGACCAAAATTGCAGTTAGGTCACTGCAAGTACAGTGAATACCAGAACTCTTAACCTACAGATAAAAAAGAAGATAATACAACATTTTTATATCAGTTCAAATGACTGTTCATTGGTAAATCATGAGGTCACATAAAAATTGAGATGTAGAATTTTCCTTTGCCTTTTTTAATGATTTATTGGTTGCATCATTTTGTAGCAAGAGTGCCCAAGAAGATTTTAAAATGTAAAGCAGTTTCAAGAGAACTGAACTTTTCCTCTCAAGAAGAAATGACCAAATTCAGACTTGAACAGAAGGTTATGTTTAAAGGAAAATGTTTAGAAGGTAAGTCTAGGGTGTATCCTTTCACTCTAAAGAGACTTTGCTTATTTTACATGCGTAAGACATGACAGAAAATTTTAAAACTGATAGACTTGTGGCACTTAGAGCAGCCTTTACCCTTCCCCGTCCCCCTTAGTCATTGCTCATGAAAGCACTACCTTGCCCATGGGTGGAGGTGGGAAGTTCCATGCCACAGTGTTTGTCATTTGGAAATCCTTGGTGAGTGGAAAAAAGCTCACCTGAGATCTTTTAAGCGAGCGATATTTCCCCTTAGTAGTAATTTGCTTTAATTTTGATAACTTGTCCTTTTGGGGTTAAATCACTATTGTTGATAAATATATACCAACTAAAGGACTCGCACACCCAATATGTATAATTTATATTTCTGCTTAAAGTTTTGATACAAGGATGTCCACAACAGACATGCCAGCAAGCAGACAAATAAAAGCTTTGACACATGGACATCGCAATCAGGGTGACAATCGGTATTAGATAGTGTTCAAGTTTGTACTGCAGTTTCATTTGGAAATATGTGGAACAAAAACACAGACTTTGAGCTGAAAAATCGTTGATCGATATTTATTTTTTACTCACAGGCAAGCAATTTTCTGTGATTAAGTGCTTTGCTTATTGCTCTTCTAGTATTAATTTCAGGTGCACGATGGTTTGCAAGCACTATTGCGTGCCTGAAACGACAAGCACTGATGCCAGTCTAAAAACAATCAGAATGTAATGTTTGATACCATGGCCCCATGGAAACATCTCAACCCACATCCTGCTAAAACCCAACTACACATAAACTAAAAATATCCTAACTTTTGAACTAGTGGTTGAAATACTGTAAAGTGACCATTTATTTTGTTCGTCTTTAAAAGTAGATTCTTTAAACGTTTACTGTTTCACCAAATTCTAAAAGTAACTGACCTGTCTCTTTTTCACAAGCTCAAAATACCAAGATCCCCTCCCCCTCAGAGGTAGAAAATTTATTAATCTGTCCCTTTTTCACAGGCCCAAAATAGCCCACCCCACTCCCCCTCAGACGTAGAAAATTTATTAACCTGTCCCTTTTTAACAGGCCCAAAATAGCCCACCCACTCCCCCTAACCAAGGACCATTCAACAAACGACCACATTTCATGTTAGTTTTGGGTGTAGTTTTAGGCTCTTGGTATTGTGGGAGGTTCTAGTTTTTGGCTCCTTTGCACCTTTCACTGTTGTACTTGACTCCCTTCCCCCCTGTTCTAACTCATCCTCTTCAGTGGCCCTGTTGGAATGGTAGAAAGCAACTCGGGCACTTTACAAGGGATAAAATAATTAATATAGAAACTGCAAAGCAGCTCAGAAATTTGCAAAACACAAGTGTAACTGCTAATTCCTTACAGAATGGTATTTTGATTTTGGATTTGTGATTCCTTGTTCTACCAACACCTGGCAGTCACTGATTGAAGCAGCTCCAGAATCGCAGATGATGCCAGCAAGTGTTCTCAAGTTAGTATAAAGGTTACAGTAATAAACTACCTGTTTAAGCTCACTACATTTGAGTCGATTTTTTTACAAGTCTGAGACAATTTGTTATGATCCAAGGTTTGCCACACACAAGCTGATCATTTGTCAGATTAGCAGAGCATGACCTCTGTCTTAAACAACTTCGTCTCAAATGGCTTCCATCTTGAATCTTGCAGTGTGATCACATGATAAATACTGTTCTTCGATTAGTTCAACCAAGTTCTACTTTTGATAATTGTCTGAATCTGCTACACACATGCTGATAGCTTTATTGGTTGACATTTTTGGATCAATCTTTGTTGATGGCAAACAACCCCATGTAAGCTAATTTTTTGCCTGAGACAAAGAATCAGGAGCTAAAAGACAAAAACTCGGTTTGTGTAGCAGGCTTACAATTCACTGACAAGACTCATTAGCCATGTTTGGTTGTTCCTTAAGTTATGAGCCTGAGGTTTTTTCTTCCTTTTATGGTCAAAATGCAAAGCATACATTGGAGTGCAAGCAAGGAACTTGAATGATATGTTCAAGAAGCTTTCTCAAAATCATTTTAAAATCACCAATTGAAGTGTTTTTTCGGGTCACATACATAAGTAAAAAAACATATATTTTCACAATAATATTGTAGTGTTATTGTTAGGAGTTACAACTTATTCACCTAAATTTAATCACATTTAGACTGCAATCTCCTCCAAGTATGCTGAGCTTGTTGTTTGTCCTGCTTGTAGTGGTCAGCAGTTAGCAATATAAACCTTTCTCAAATAAATGCATTTATTGTATGACCTTGCAATTTCCTGCATTGTGATTGCATTATGTGCAGTCTGTCAAAATGCATATTCAAACTGGTTTTCTGGATGTTAATTTTCAGAAAATTTTCAAAACTTGCACAATCATTTGAAAAACAATTTTAAAGTACTTCCAAAAATTTATGAAAATTTCCGAAAACTTCTGAAGATCTTAGAAAATCTTCTAAAATCCAAAAATGCATAAGAAACAGTCAAGACCTCGGTCTGATATGTTTCTATACAGACCTTGCATTTGGTTAATAATCTTTTAATATGCACTTTACTTCTTACTCTTTAAATCTGATTTTCTCCTCAGTGGAAATGTTGTGATAGAGACCAAGTTCTATGATGGTAATCTGCTGGTGAGCACATCCAAAGTACGCGTTTTCTACGTGTGACGTCAACAAACATTTAATGATTCGAAGTACACATTGTATATATATACATAGAACAATGGGAGACCTCTTGACATGTTGTGTACTGGTGCAGTTTGGGCTGAAAGTGGTCTGAAGGGATAACAACAAAGGAATGACTTGGACATAAACTTGATGGCTGAGTTAACTCTGCCTCCAAAGTGCCTTCACTCAATCATCAACAACAACATGGCCGAGAGGAATACTTAGGAATAAATGCAGTGCATGGTTCTGGGGCGCAAGGACTTTGTACCATACTGTTTTCTCAATCGTTTCAAACATTTCTAGCCTTCTAACACACTCATAGGAAAAATTGGTATAGAGGGTTTTTGCCCACAGGGCTGGAAATTAATGTCCACCTGCTCGCCAATGGCAAGTAATGTTTGTCTCGGGCGAGCAGAGACCACATAAAGGTCACCCAAGTGGTGAGTAAAGAGAAGAACTTGTATTGATAAGAACATACCAGTTTGAGCTAAAAATGGCACTGTATTAGACCACCAAGTTAGTTGATCATAATTCTGTTAGTTAGTATACAAAATGTTTAACTTCATGTCGTTTGTATTGAATACTACTACTACTACTAGGGCGGCCTCATCTGTGCTGCGCGCCTTGAAGCCCAGACATGTCTATTGTTCATACAGCTAATCAGCTCGGCAGTGTTGGCCGACCCAATGCCCCTCTTCAGGATGTCCACATAGGTGTTTGCAGGTCTTCCCTGATGGCAGGATCCATGGATTGGCTCCCACAGGATAAGGTGGTGGGCTGGGATCTTTGGGTGTCTATGACAATGGCCTGCCAGACCTAGCCTCCTCCAGGCCACTCTGTCGGAGATTCTAGGGAGTTCCCCATAAAGATCTTGATTGGGAACATGGTCCCTCCAATCTATGTTCATTGCCGCTCGAAGCATCTGAGTATTGAATAGAAACCTTTAAAATGCTGCCTGTCCAATCTTATTTGAAAAAGAAGGTAAACTATTTAATTAGAGACTTTGACTACGGTCTTACTTTTAGTTTTGCTTTATTTTTGGCTAGTAAAATCTCAGTCGGGCGAGTGATTTCCAGATGTTACTCGCCCAACTGGCGAGTAGTAAAAAAGTTAGTTTCCAGCCCTGGCCCAAGAGAAGACTTTTTTAAGAAATTTGCCTAAAACCAAAGTATGTTTTTCTTAAAGAAAACTAAAAAAATTGTAACTTGACCAAAGTTGAGCAAGATAAAGTATTTCCAGACCAAATTGTGAGCAAATGAATGTGCGCAGTGCATATTAATTATAAGGTGCTGCCTTGTTGGTCACCTTGGTGGTACACCAACACTGCAACTAAATTACAAGGTTTTGGAAAAGCCAACAGTTGTCAAGAATATTGACGAAAATGTCATTTTTGCATAGTTATTCACTTATTTTCCCTTATTTTGCAATAGAAAATGGAAACAGTGAAATATTACACTAAATTAACTCTTCAAATTACATGAATGGAGGTACATGAATCAAATTGCTTTACCAATATCTCAGGAACATCGGAATGCAAGGAATAAAATTTGTGTGTGAAAATCTGTTTGATTGAGCTATTTAAAGAGATATTAAAAGCATGTGCAACTGTGCAGAGTTTTTAAGTTAGCATTTTAATGACGTCACTTGAAAACCTTTGTTGTACTGTCGGAAATGTTTTTAACGACAATTTTCTTACGTGTATGTATTCCACAGATTGAATCTATTCCACAGATTGAATCTGTTCCACAGATTGAATCTATTCCACAGATTTTCACAGTTTTATTTTGGCATAATAGCTTGCTTTCCCTCGCTCACATTTTCATGGCTACTCAACCATGTGCTCAAAAGACTGACGTCAGTGCAACAACTTATGAATTATTTTAAAATTTCTAACAGTACCCTGACGGGAGTCCAACCCATCTGACCCTGTCAGTAGATCACAATGCCAGTCACCACACCATGATAGATTAGCATATTGATAACACAGTGTATTTAGCGCTTAGTGACCGGACAGAAAGTATCTTCTAGGGTCGGCCACAAAAAGTTTTTCCAAATTTTCAAGACATTTTCGTGACCTACAGCTGCCAGAAATATCTCGCGGCCCAACTGATGTATGGTAAAAATGTTCATGTCTCGACCTGATATTTCCATGAAAACCCCTCTACACGCTTTTTTTTATAAGAAAAACTTTATAATAACGAGGCTTAAATTTACCAAAATTTAAGAACAATTTAAGAACAAGTTCAGGCTGCGGCTTGATAACTAGGAAGGTAGAAAATTGACTAAAACTTAGCGATACAGCATAAAACATAAAAAGATTCACTGTAAACACTGCTTAACAAACAGTGAAGGTAGTTCGCCTTTTAAATTCAGCCGTACAATACATGTGTGTCGCACGGCGTTTCATTTTCCAATACCTTGTTTTATGTTGTTTTTTCTTCATTAAAAACCGCTCGCAGAAGTAAGAACAAATTGAGGCTGAAATCGCCAAAAAATTAAGAACAATGAGCCTCGGCAAAATTTAGTGGTTCTTATAAAAAAAGCGTGTACTTCAACAACAAATTCTGTCTCAATGTAAGTGATTTATTTAAGCAATAGAGAACTTTTTCAATATTTGTGTGTCTTGATAGAAATAGAAATTTTGTAGAAGTGTTTCATGGCCCACCAGTTCAACATGGCAAAATTTTTGTTTGCCAAAACGAACACTGCGAATAATTTCATGGCCTGCCTATATTTCCACTGGTCCACTCCAGTAGGTACTTTCTGACTGGTCTCTTATTTTTATAGTTAGTTGTACTTGTTTTTCCCAGCCCGCTGACGGCAAGACAGCGCTTACCATTTAAGGCAAGTGATCGTTCTCGCTCAAAATCGCTCACGCAAAAATAATTTGAGAAGAGTGACAAAACTTTCAGCAACTCGCTAAGAATTGCTTACCTAATTGGAGAACACAACGAAAGTTATTTTGTCTTTTAAGATTTGTGTCATTTACTATGTATTAATGGCGGCGTGGTTGGCGCAGTCGTAAGATCTCTGCCTTCTAACCACAAGGTCCCAGCTTCGAACCCAGCTCAGCCGTGTGTTGAACATTTGTGTGACCTTCTTTACCACCAAAGCTGACTCAGCTTTCCATCCTCCGATGTCGGTAAAATGAGTAGCAGCTTCTGCTGGGGCTAACCTGCAATGGATTATTGTCCCGTCCAGGGGGAGTCAATGACTCTCATCTGCTTAACACTACAGAAACCGGAGATAAGCATTGGCTCCAATGGGCCACTTGGTCTTATAAAAGGATTTAGGTTTTAGTTTTGAACTATGTATTTAGAGTGAAAGTGGAATATAACTGGGTAACTTTGCAGTGCCCAGTTGTGTTATTTTAGCTGTTTGAAGCGATCGATTTTTACTCTCTCAGGATTTTCAAAAGGCAATCCATGGCAAAATACCAATTTTTTGCAATGAGTGTGTTGGTTGGAAAGACAGAAATGTATTTATTTCTATAGTTCTTTGTACTAATCTAATGATTTGTAGTAATTTAATTGGCGGACCTCTGGTGACGTAATGTTTATAAACACACTTTTTCTTATTGAAACACCTCCAAGACAGTAAACAAACAAACCTTTGTTTCAATCCATCAGTCAAGGACTGGAACATTCATTAATAACAATAACAGAAACTCTCCTATGGCATTTTATTGTCTTAAACCATGGTTCTCACTACTCCTGGAATTCCTGGAAAACTCCTGGAAAAAGAGATAGTTTCTTTCCCTGTACTCCTGGAATTTGTGGGGAAATTTTCAACAATTTTATAAACAAACCAAATCCTGCAGAAGCATCAGACTCACGATTCTAAGTTGTGTAGACTCAATTTCAGGAGGTTTTTTTCTGGGGATGTTGGACCTTTTGGCCCCGTTTTGCTCCAATGGGAAAGCTGAAGAACCGCACGATTGTTTGGTGGCGTGGTTGGGTCCTGGAAAAATATATTTTCTACCCTGGAAAACTCCTAGAATTTTGTTACCATATGAGACAGTGAGCACCATGTTAAATTGGGGCGTGGTTGTAGCAGCAGGTTTTCCATTAGAAGATTTCAGGAGTCCCAGGGACTTCTCTGTCTTTCATTAGGCATCCAAAGCGAACCACTAGAGGTCCCATGCGAACCAGTAGGGATCCCAAGTGAACCACTAGAGGTCCCATGTAGCCTAGTTGTTCTCCACCTCTCCCCAATCCCCTTGCGCCTGCTACGCAGGCTAGGTCCCATGCGAACCCAGTAGGCATCCGAAGCGAACCACTAGAGGTCCCAAGCGAACCAGTAGGCATCCAAAGCGAACCACTAGAGGTGCCATGCGAACCAGTAGGGATCCCAAGCAAACCACTAGAGGTACCATGCGAACCAGTAGGGATCCCAAGCGAACCACTAGAGGTGCCATGCGAACCAGTAGGGATCCCAAGCGAACCACTAGAGGTGCCATGCGAACCAGTAGGCATCTGAAGCGAACCACTAGAGGTCCCATGCAAATCAGTAGGGATCCCAAGCGAACCACCGGAGGTCCCATGTGAACCAGTAGGGATCCCAAGCGAACCACTAGAGGTCCCATGCGAACCAGTAGGGATCCCAAGCAAACCACTAGAGGTACCCAGCCAAACAAGGGGAATGATAATTATTTAGTTAGATTTCCTAAATGTAATAATGATTTGAGTCTGTTGTACTACTGATTGCTATTGTATTGGACAATAGGACTTCTAGTTCTGCCTAAAGATTCTGTTTTCTGTTTTTAGACCCTTTTCACGCTTAGCGTGAATTAAGAGAATGTTTGATTTATTGGCAGAAGGGATAAATTTACCATCAAATTTGACACGTCTATATCAGTAAAACTGCCACCTTCCAAAAATATAACCCCTAAATCGACAAAGAAATTAATTTTTAAATCTAATCATTTTTACAAAGAAATGTATGGTGGACGGGCATTGCATGTGCGTCGAGACTCGTTATCATGCTTAACACATACATTTTCTTGCAAAATAACTGTTTGGAAAATGTTCATAAATTTTCGAAAATGGTTACATAACGTTTCTAAGACTTCAAAATTTTTATAAGACTGTTATAAGAAATAATTTGTGCGTGCTCCCTATTTTATTCATGATGACGTCAGCCTAAGACAAATTATACCTGGTCCTCGCTTGCACTCAATAAAGGGGGTAATTTGGTGCATACCATACCACTTTCTGTTTGACTCTTTTCATAAGTTTTACTTCCCCTGGTAGTAAATTCAAGATGGCGGACTCCACTGAAGCGATGCGTTGAAGTTTGAAAGACAAGTCTAACTTTTTTTGTTATCTAAACCTTCCAAATTTTTAAGAAAAGGTTTTTTCAAACAGCAAAGTATAAAACTTGACCCTAATCCTTGTCTTAACGGACAGTGGATTCCATTTGCGCAAAGGTTTTTGTTTAAGTCTTTACACCACTGCTTTATTCCTTCATGGATTCAAGTGCTCGATACATTTCGCTTATCTTCACTCACGTACAAATATGTAAATCTATAATTTTAATCCACACCTGATATTGACAAAAACACTGTCGAAATTTCGTGTTTTATTTATCCCTCAATTTTATGCATTGCCTAATCCAAATTTATAAAGAAAATATCCCGTACGCCATATGTTTGAGTGTTTCTTCACCGGCAAGCCCACTTCAAGTTTCACGCAATGAAACTTATGAAAGGTGTCTATTTACAACCCAAAAGTATCGTGTAACAAGATGTTCAGGGCGTTTGTGTGCGTATCAGAGGAATTGTTTGAACAAGCTTCTCGACTGGCTGAGGGTTGGGGTCAGCCTTACTCTGGTCTTTCTCATTGGTTCATACTGCATTACGTAATTTGAGACACAGTTCCTTTGTTACGAACGTTTTTTGCTTAAACACAGTTCTACGAATGTTGCTAAAATGTTAATTACATACAGTATATGTAATAAATAGTAATAACAAGGCAAAAAACACTGCAATGTACTGACAAGCAAGAAATGAAGAACAACCGATACTTTAATGTGAATAAGACGTCTGCTTAAAGAAAGCTAAAATCTAGGCCGATGTTAAGAGCAATCAGTCGGTTAATAAATTTCCTGTTCCTTTTTGTTGTTGTACTATGCAGGCACATAGATGATAAACGGTCAATAAAGCGAATGGAAAACTTCAAGAACAATTTTTCAGCAACTGTATAAGCTACCAAAAATGAAGATGATTTAATTTATGTTTTATTACAAATTTCATTGTTACGCAACCTTTGATTCTTTGTTTGGGGTTGGGTTTTGAACTGCTGTCAATGAAAGCCTCGTTTACAGTTTAGCGTTACCAACACCTGCAAAGGGCGTATTGGAATAAACAAAAAGCTCTCTACATGCATTTTTTTGGTTTAAAAACAATCTCCTTCTTGTGAAAGGATCCAAGATAACTAGTCATTCTCATTCTGAAAAAATTGGAATGAAACGCATAAAAACGTAAAATCAAACGAAATTTTATGCCATCCACTGTAATATTAAAATGCCTAACATTATTAGGCATTAAAACTGCAAAAGTGTCAAGTTCAATCAAGACTTGGCTATCCAACAACTTACACAGTCGACAAATCATAGTTATTATTCAGCTCAACACATTTGCATAGTTTGATGTTCACATGTAGTAAGATATAATAATGTATCTTCAGATACTTTTCAGATGCCAAAAATTCTATTCATCATGAACTTGGATATGATGGTCTTAGTCATCAAACGTCATTTTTGACCCTTTGAATTCCTGGATCGCTCCTTTCTTTGAAGCACTTCCTGGCGATTTTCCCCATCCACGGCCTCCTCCTGACAGGGAAGTCAAACCAATTACATATCAGTTAGGAAAATAAAGTTTGTAGGATTGTCAATGTATGTGAAGCTAAGCTAAGCTAAATACTTTTACGAGCCTAAGTTGCCCACTGAAGCTGGTGCTTATCACTGGTTTCTGTTGTGTTAAGTGGGTGAGAGTCACTGACTCCGCCTGGACAGGACACTAATCCATCGCAGGTTAGCCCCCAGCAGAAGCTGGTACTCATTTTACACCTCGGGAGGATGGAAAGCTGAGTCAACTTTGGCAGAAAAGAAGGTCACACAAATATGTTCAACACTCTGCTGAGCCGGGGCTTGAGCTTGGGGCATTGTGGTTAGAAGGCAGAGTTCTTACCACTGCGCAGCCACGCCGCCATCCAATGTATGTGAAACACGTGAAAATTCAAGTGTTACAAAAACTTAAATAGAGCATTTTCACACAATTCCCAGAGACACAAAAACCAAATAACGCGGTGGCCATGTTGGGGTTCTAAACAAAATAAATCATCAAAATTCCTTTGGTCAAGGCATCCCAACATGGCCACTATGACGTCAGGGTAAAATGCTCTATTTTTTACATTTTTCTTGAAATGGAAACTTGCCTTAACCGCCCTAGTACGGCCTGGGATCTACCGATGGCGCCAGAGTATAACGAAACAACAGACAGTTAAAATCAATATTTTATATTCACTAAAGTGCTAATTGAGTTAAGAAAAGATTTTTTAATTTCTCATGCACTGGGCACTAAACTGAGCAGAGGTCCCTTGCACAGACACCTGTTGGGATGTGATTAAGCAATCGATAAAATTCGTTTGTTTTAATAACTTGGGCCTTATATATTTAATAATTTTTATTGGAGAATGTAATGTTAAATGATAATCATAATAATAAATAATAATAACAATAATAATAAGTGGAGTGGGAACAAACTCAGCATCTAGAAGTACAATATGCCATATAATAATAATAATAATAATAATAATAATAATAATAATAATAATAATAAT
Organism: Palythoa mutuki; assembly: GCA_027575235.2. Taxonomy (NCBI): domain Eukaryota; kingdom Metazoa; phylum Cnidaria; class Anthozoa; order Zoantharia; family Sphenopidae; genus Palythoa; species Palythoa mutuki. Next base: position 23 of record JAODFW020537333.1, on the reverse strand, counting down.
AATAATAATAATAATAATAATAA
>JAODFW020536330.1:0-11862 GCA_027575235.2 Palythoa mutuki | reverse complement strand
TCTCTACTAAACTAAGTTATTACACGGTCCATATTACAATACAATCTATTAATCGTGTATGTTTTTAATGTACTCTTTGATAAGCTTCTTCATCTCTTAATTGTACTGGAATTATTTTGCTACTGGTAAAATTTTTATCGACTTTTTCCTTATATATTTCTTTTATTTAAAAATAAAAAAATCAGTGCGCTGGCAAAAATTAGTGGGCGTGCTGATGATAAACCGGGACATTTCTTTTAAGTGGCCTTAAAGCATCCAGCTTCTGATTACTGATGTTTATTTTGTATCGTAGCTGAAGGCCTTATAGAGAGAACTGTGCTACTGTACGGTCCTACAGACACTTCAGCACTCTATTCCGACCAGGTTTTCAAGTCTCACTCTTACGGCGAGAATCCTGTTGAGACCGTCACACCAGTTCTGAGTTTTACGGTACAAGTCCCAAATGTTTGGAGAGCTCCTGTTGCCGATGCAATGCAAGGTACACAAGGGTTATGATTCTGGTGCTTTTGTGGTTAGGTACAGCAGATTTCACTTGAGTATTCAATAATGTAGTTTCCATTGTTCGTTGAAACAATTGAGCAATAATGTTGCAGAAAATGTCCAGGCATCGTTTTGAAGCTCAATCATTACACCACCGCTATGCCAAATTTGGCAATAATAGAACAAAACTTGTTTAGTTGGAATCTTTTTCACAGCTGTGTTTGGTGAAAAAAGCTGTTTCGAGAAAAACGCATTTGAAAAAACGACTTGCACACAATTTCACTTCCGGTGATGAGTTGTGACTTTACATATATTTCAAGAACTATACATGCTTTTAAAATATTTTTTTACCTGAAAAATCTTCTCAAAGCAAATAGCTTTTCTGTGTTACTATCATTTGGATTGAAAATTATGTTTTTTTGTTCATATAAGGTCCTTCGAGTATGGAGTACGGTGGAGGAATCATTCTATTCCAACTCAAGGGGATTGCAGTCTCTTTAGACTCACTCCTTTATTCATGGATCTCCTACAATCCCTCCGGGATAGTCACCTCTACAGGTTCAGAGAGAAGAGGAACTACACGACACAAGACTCTCACTCGGACAGGCTCAGTTACTACCCCAAAGAAAAAAAGCTTTGCAAGAGGTATCACGACTAAATACTGCAATGTTGCGTTCAACTGTTCTCGCAAATTTGATCGTAGTATAAGCTGTGTGCTATGTACTCAGCGTAACTTTCATTGTTTTAAGCTTTTAGTTTCACCTCGACGTTTTAGTTTAATCTTTAGGGCATAGATAACAATATAACGTAGAGTTATACTTAGAGATATACTTTAAATGTATCATTCAAGATAGCTATCTCTTCCTTGTTGCTATAATTGACTGCTGTTGTTATTGTTGATCGTTCTTGTTCAGGTTATGGATCAGTTACATCTCCTTCGAAGGGAAAAAGCGGACAAGCTAAATCCGATGAAAAGACATCAAAACAAATGTCAAGCGAACAGCCAGCACAGCAAGAGAAACTGGGACAGTCGCTCGAAAGCTGGTTGTACAATCAGCTGCCAGTTGTGACTTCGTTGGCTCTGCAGGTGGTTATTACGTTTCCTTCTTCATATAAAAGTCGCTGTAGAGTCGTAAAACTAAAACAGACCCCATGGTACGTTGTCTCTTCCAACTTCAGAGCACCTTTTGATTGTTGTTTTCATTTGTTTTTTGTTTTAAAATGACGTTGACACCTAAGAAAAGTTTTATTTGTATTTGTATTTAATGAGTAAATGGTCAATATTGCAATGAATATCATTAGGCTAATATCCTTCGTAAGGAAATGAAAGGCTACCATGTCGTGTGTTCTGGAATCCCCGAATAAAAAACACAAAAAATATCTATATTGGGTTCATTGTATCAGTATTCACTCTATTTTTTGTTGAGGTGCCATTTTATTAATCGGCATTACACACTGGAAATTACATTTCAGAACATTGATGCAGATGGCAATGTTCAGTTCTTGATCTCAAAAGCTGCAATTCTTCAATTACTGAAAGAATTTTTTGTCAACCATTTTAGGGGGATATCAGAAACTTCGTTGTGTTTATGCCTGAGTCCCATATTCCAAATGGTAAGTATTCCAAGATTTTCAAAATCATCGTTGTTAGCGGCAAAGTTCATCTCGTGGGATTCGTTTCTTTCCCATTATGTTTTTGCTTGAAAATGTTTTGCCATCATTTAAAAACTGACTACAGTTTGCTTTTACAGTTTCCAAAGCAAGAAGCATCCCCCACAGTTACTCTATTTTGTACTCCGGAGCTGGACCATTACCTTCATCGCTTGTGTTTTGCCTTCCTTCCATCAACCTCAACAGTGCAAGTCAAAAGCCCATGGCTGTCAGACAAGAGTTACCTCTAAAATTACCACAGCCACTTCAGAGAGAAACTCTCCCATGGACTCTAACTGCTGCCAACTTTTCCGTCTATTCCATCCATCGTAGATCAAAGCAATACCTTGGTGACAAGGATAAATATTTTACAAGTGTTCATTACATTTTGTCTCCAGTTTCATCAACTGCTGTTTTGGCTTCCGCTAAAACCACTTCTGCTGCAACTTCGCCAAAGCCTTTAACACCGCAGATATCACGTCAGTTCACTATTGGTGGAGGTGTATCAGGACGAAGAGCACCAGTTCTTGGTTTCTGCATTCATACAGATTTTAAACCAATAGTTGTCAGTTGCTCAACAAAACAAGTAAGCTTGTTGTATTCCTTTAATTTAGTCCCTAAATGAACGGAATACAACTTAACCTACGAACTTAACTAATATAATCAGACTTTAATGGCTAGGGTAAGATGTGACAGTAACTTGGCTCATTAACGAACTTGCGGTCGTTTCTTTACCCCACCTCGTGTATCCTTAAGTATTGCTTCAAGGTATTCCCTCATTTGCCCTCCTAAAGTATTGCTTTGTTTTAAGGTTAAAGCTATAGGATTAGGACCTTGCAAAAGCTGAGAATGTCACTGAGGACCTGCAGTGCTTTAGGCAGCCTACTACTACGCCTGCTTCTGTTTGTTTGTCTACTGTAACCTTTTTCCTGCTGAATATTCAAAGTCTGAGTGTCAACAAAATTGCCAAAATTGCCAATTTTCTAATTTTGTAATTAATACAATAGACATTTTCTGAATTTACATTTCAAGACAAGCTAAACGAATGGTCACTTTACAGGATTTCAACTGAATTTATTTTAAAGTCTGAGTGTCAACGAAATTGCTAAAATTGCTTTCTTCCTAATTGTGGAACACAATAGACATTTTCTAAATCTACATTTCAAGACAAACAAAATGTATGGTCACTTTAAAGGATTTTAAACGAACGGTTTAAATCTTGAAATATTCTCGGTTTATCAGACACTGAGTTTAGCAGGGGAAGGGTAAAAACTCTTAGTATTTTCTTAAATGAGCGTTTTGAAGTTTTGAAGTGTTTTATTTGTTAAACACCAATGCTACGCACAGAAATAAAATAGATCCTAGCAATACCTGTGTTATAATGGACAAACCTTCCGCTCTGCGACTGAGGAAGTTTTTTATCGATTGTCCGTGTTTTAAATTAAGAAATGCATGCAAACTGTTGACTGAATTAATTGAGGGTAAAAAGACACGAAGTGAAGCACTTTGGGTATACACGACCGGTAAAAACTCTACAAATTTTGTCCTTTTGCTCAGGTTAAACTTGTTTGCAGTCTGGCCCAGAACGTTACTGCTTGCATCATAGAGGCTATGTCAATTTCTTCCAATGTAACGAACAGTTTTACCCATGCAATGGACTCCGTACCCCCCACCCCCATTGCTGCTCGTAAAAGAGTGACGTCAGTGACATCATCATCTGCCACTGACCAAATGGAAGTTGAAAGTACAAGTGAACTCTCAGATAGTCTCTCGACAGTTTCGTTTATGCAGGTACACCAGGTATGGAATTTAGATAACAGATCAGGCGCTACTGCTGGGATCTCCATTTGAGATATTTCCGTCATTAAGGTGGAATCAGCAGTGCGCAATTATATTTGCTTCTGAATAGCAATGTCGTGCTGTGAAGATATATGTAAAGCTTAAACTTTTATGTACTTATAAGGAAGTGCGGGTACGTTGCTGCCCCATACAGATAATTTTTAGATTTGGACAAATTGGACAAATTATCTTACATCATTTTTCAAAACGTTTTTATTGTGCTTGGAATAATCTTCCTGTTTTCATCAAATTAGCCAGGTCTTTAAGTTGTTTCCCTTGGAGGTGATTTTTAATTATCAAATAATTTTATGGCAATAACGATATAACGACGAAGATGATGATGATGATGATGATGATGAAGATGATGATGATGATGAAGATGATGATGAAGTTGGGGCTAAGGAAGATGATGATGAGGATGAGGATGAGGAGAAGGATGAGGAGGATGAAGATGATGATGAGGATTAAGATGATAAGGAGGAGGATGGGGAGGAGGAGGATGTTGAAGACGATGATGGGGATGAAGATTATAAGGAGGGGAATGAGGAGGAGGATGTTGAAGATGATGATGAGGATGAAGATGACAAGGAGGATGAGGATGATGATGTTAAAGGTGATGATAAGGATGAAGATCATAATGAGGAAGATGAGAAGGATGATTCAGGGACCCATATTCAGGCTAATTTTGTGCATTATCGTCTTAAAGTTTGGTTACAAAAACCGCAATTAAAGTCAATCTGGTTCACCTTAGACATACGGCTGTGCTCTCTAGCCATGTAACCTTCTTTAAGTCGCGATCCAGAACATTGCTTTACAAATAACAGTTGTTTTAAATTTTTACTCACGTACCAAATTCAAATTTCAGCGTTTTCTTCTGAATACCAAAGCCAAACTATAGATATATATTTTAGAAGATGCTCGAATTTTTTTTTCAGCAAAAATATAGAACTTATGGAATACTTTAATGGTGGATCCATGCAAGTATTGGGTTTGTTTCGATGGTCCAACTGTCAATATAGCGGTCTCGGGTAAGTTGACCGATGCGAACATGAGTCCCTGATGATGATAAATTCCATTTTCCAGATAGAAATACATACTAGGTGTTATAAAAAACATATGGTGGAATGCACATTTTGACAAGTGTAGACAATGCTACGCAAAATAGTTCTACAGTACATTTTACTCGGTCCTATGGATATTCTGAAATGAATACATTTCTATTTTTCCAACGCACTCATCGGGAAAAATGGGTGTTTGCCCTGACTGGTACTCGAACCCACGTCTTTCTGGATTACTAGTCAGGCGTGCTAACCACTACACTATCACGGACCACCATGCTGGCAACGCAGCAGATTACTGATGTGACAATCTGCACCTTGTGATTTAAACCACTCAAAGTGGAGGAAGAGGTCATAACAAGGAGTGATAAAGTTTTTATTGCTTACCTTCCAGCCTCAAAACCAAGTCGTTGTTTCCTTATGGCTACAATGGACACTACCACGCTTTGTTGTAAACCTGTACGGTAAGCAGCTGAGGGAGTCATCGGCCTTGACGTCACAAGTTTGTGTGAGTGCAGAACTTGAAGATCTGACGGCCTCCATTGACTACAAGGACATGCATTTACAGATGCAGTATAAGCTTGGCGCTTTCAATATTACCCACTCTTTCAAAGGGTACGCAGTGTTCTATAATTATCACTCTATGTTACTGTTTTATTAATAAAAGATTATAGACGACACAAGCATTAGTAAAAGCACAAGCATTGGTAAAAGTTATTACAACAGATCGATAAGAAATATTTCAAAATATTTTAAAAGCCGTGGGTAAGGTTAAAAAAGTTTTGAATAATACTAAAAAAAATAAGAATAATTATAAATATGTCTTCTTTATCTTTACAATCATTTCTGCCCCTGGCTACTAAAATCAATGTTTAACTCGTGTCTGGTTGTTCTGGACCCTTTTAGACATAAAACTGTAGATCTTAAAAGGTTAAAAGATAGTTTTGCTCTAAGCCAATGAATTACAATGCTATTCTCCATTTATTTTTTCTCGGATAGCTTCAGAGCTAGTTCAGTAAGAAATCGCTCTGCTTCTCTACCGTTCCCGCCATAAGGCGAGAATACAAGAGGGCTGAAGGAGCCATGCTCGATTTCAATTATTGGTTTGTTCTAGAGTCGCTTTTTCTCGTTTCTGTTGCACAAGAAGGCCGTATCAAGTTTATGATCTAGGTGATTCTTTGCGAAAGGGTTGAAAACCCGCACATCGAAAAATGCACGTTGTCCCCTTTATTTCCATTGCCCGACCAAATTAAACGATATATGTTTTCAATTTACTTTAGTAGTTTTCACCTTTACAGCTTTTTCAGTAATGCCCCAAACCAAAGTTATAAGTTTAAAACAAACCTTTACTCAAACAAACTCACAGTTTTGGAACCACAGACCTGTAACAACAGTTTATTCAATTTAAACTGAATTTAGTGTTAACCTAGTTGATTATTACACAGGGATGGTGGATCGTGGAACCCGGGTCGTTTCAATGGTGTTCTTGTTTCGTGCAGTGATATAATCTCTCTCAAGTCACCGTTCCTTAAGTTATCGCGTGTCACCCGTCCTGACACGACCTCTGGGAGTGGGCCACGTGGGTTTTTAACAGTAATGTACAAACGATCCTCTTTGCATCTAAAGAGAAGGAAGACGTCATCTGAGAAGAACTCCAAAGAGTCCCTGGAGGACTGCATTAAAGACCAACACGAGGTAAAGTTACATAAAGCTGCTCACAGAGAAAAGTATAATCCAGAGTGCTGACCACTTAATTCTTGCGCGATGGGTTGGAAGAGTGACAGCGCACTTTACAATCATATTGGTACAAATGTTCTCGCTTTCGGAGTAACAGAAAAAAAGCTCATGAAAACGTGAAGACTTATATTTCGGAAATTCGTACCTCAGTTTTGATTAACGCTGTCTCACAAAAATTGCAATACAAATACATATTTATATTTATACAAATATATAATGCGGTCTTCTTGATCTGCCCATGTTATCTGGAGCTGTAAAAAATGTTCACTGAAAATGCTTCTGTATTGAATTTTATACACTTTCTCTCTTGTTTTCAGATTCGTATTTCAATGGAACCTTTGGACATTGTGTTGTGGACTCCTATCGTTGTGTCATCTTTTGAAGTATTTGACCCTCTAATTACCCTCATTCTCAACAGTTTTCTTCATAACCAGTCAAGGGAAACAAAAAACATAGCTTCACAACACTCCCGCACCGAAGCATCACCAAAGGCAAGCAGTGCATGTAATGTGGTCTCCAATGCCGACCTGTTACCACTCATATTTCTCAATATGAGAGATTTAAGGGTGTTTGTTCCAAGAGATAAAGACTTAGAGAGTGGCTTTCAAAGTAATAAAGGGAGAAGTGAAACTGCGTTTCAGGATGATATGATGCTTTTGCACTTACAGACCGTAAATGCCTTGCCACACCCAGATAATCCTAATTCCCGCCTCGTGCTTCAGCAAAAATTGTTTGAAGAGTTCAGAAAGTTTGGACGGGGAACTCGCCAGGCTCTTGGGTATGTGTTTTATTTTTGAGCTTGTTCTTTTTCATAATCATGTACCATTGATTTTTTTTTCACTTGTTTTCCCCTCTTTGCCATTTTGTTTTTTCGTTTTTGTCCAATCTGGCAATGAAGATGTTCATCTCTTCTTTCTTCTCCAGCTACGATATCAATGAGGTTCAATATCAACTGGATGTAGGGGGATTTGCTATATGGAGTGGCAGCTGGGAGGAGTTATGTGGTAACTCGAACAAAAGCAGTGAAGGAGACGATGGGATACCTTTGATGGACCAAAATCCAGCCTTGGAATGGAATACCCAGCTCCGGTAAGGCTTAGCACTGTGAACGGTAAAAGTCTTCTATTTTAGAAACCTCAGCATTATCATAATCTGATGATTGGGTTAATATAACATTTCTTACTCCTAGGCGCGGAAAGAACCATTTTCACATAACACCAGTTGTGGTCAGTACTGACTTTCGATTGGTTGTGGCTCCACCAATCAAACTTCACAGTGTAACAGGAAGCAGTGGCAGTATCACTCTTTGCGGATGTTCTTTAGAGCTCAATATTCTAGCTGATGTCGAGTGTTACTTGAACAAACGACAGGTTTGATATGCAGTACTTCGTTCTATTGCTTCTGTTTTATGATGTAGTAGTTAAAGCCTTTTTATGTTGTCAAGACCTATTGCAAGATCAGATTTTCACGATGCATTGAAATGTTAATTGACAGATTCATCTTTTGCAAAGTATTGCCATGGAAAACATCAACGCGATTTCTTCAGGAATTCTTTCAAAATTTGTGAATACCAGTAGCAAGAGTCATGACCTCACCACGGGTAACCAATTGCCGTGTGAAAAACTTGACAGTGGGTTTGAAAGTTTACAGACCAAACAGCTAAGAAAGTTGGAAGGGACAAAGGGTGATTGCGATTTCCACGAAGCAGCATCAAGTAAGGTTCCTATTGAGGTCTTACTGACTGGAAGAAAAGTTCTTGCTAGGATATATATGCAAGGTAAGCCTAAACCATCTGATGAAATTCAGGATACCTCACGGATACCACGAGTGAAGCATCAGATAAAGAGAGAGATGAGTCGTATTCTACCCATTTTGGAAGTTGAGGTGTTGCATCCTGCTGTAGTTGTTAATACGTCTTCCTTGGCACCAAAGATTCAGCTGACCTGCTTGGATATTACTATGACTGGAACTGATCCAGAACAAGGTAAGTAGCTACACATTTGCGCTTTGGTTTCGTACATTTGTTTCAAGCCTTTAGGAGAGTTGAAAAATGACCAAATTCTTGTGAACAGTGGATATCCTACGATCACTGGCTTGTAGAAGATGTCCTAGATGTTTTGGATGCAGTGCATAAGTCCATCTTATATTGGGCCACGAGTTTATTTAACTAATCGTAAATTCAAGAGATCATTCCTGACCATTCGTAAAGTTACTGCTTGAATAATCCAAGAAAATCTTCAAACAACTGGTCCATATTTGTGAGTTTTGGTAACTTTTTAACATTTATAGAACGTTATTCCAGTCCAAATTCTGCAGAAATCAACGAACCAACAGTAGAGTGAAGCATGTTCAAATGGGTTGATTTATTCTTTTTTCTGAACGTCCACAGATACTGTTGCAAGGCCAATCCCAGAGGCCGTTGATTTTAAAGCAGTATGGCTTAAAAGCGGCCCTGGAAGACCAGACGTTCACAGCGGTATCTCACCATCGTTGCTTACAGTTGATGTTCTAAACTTTCTCCATGGCCCAGGTTTGAATGAAGACTGCATCTGTCTATACTTAGGTTGGAAAATGTTTTCTGATGAACAGTTATAGTAATTCTTCAAAAAATTTGCAAATGGTTGAATAGAGAGATTTTAGGTTACAGCAAAACAAAACTGGATATATTTCGTGTTCCTATGTCGTTTGTTACATCCTAGGATTATAATCTTGATGATGATAATATTAGTGTTGATAATAATGCTGCTGTTGCTGGTGCTGCTGGTAATGATGATGACGATAATGATGATAATAATGATGATGATGATGAGATAATGACGTTAATGATGATGATGATGATGACGATGGCGATTATGATGATGATAAGACGTTTGCTGAAACTCACTTTTGGTTGTCTAATTTTATTTCCGTGCTTCATTGACAGTGGACATAAACATCGACCTGGGACGCCCCTTGTTTATCCAATCTGGGCTTCATATGATAGAGCATATCATAAATTTGGTGGATGATCTCTTACCAACGACATGTGCTGCTGGATCTAAGCAAACAAGTTGTAACAAATCGCAAGGATCCTTGCTTCTTGGAAATCTAGGATTCTCGTCCAGTGAAGCTACTGTTGAATTTGATGTGTATCCACATGAGTATAACCCGAAGCTAATGGTTTCATTCTACTGCATGAAAATACACACAAATTTAAACCCAGCTGACAAAGGTAAGTTTGTTATTTTCTTATCCTAAGAAAAGTATATTTTGAACGTGAATTGAATGAGGTCAAGGTTACCAAATTTATTCTATGACCCTCGGCATTAGAAAAACAACCACTATTTATTGGATATACAAGTGAAGGAGCGAGCGACCTGGTTGCTTTGTAAAAGATAATGCGCAACTATAAAAACGGAAAAGTCTTTTGAAATTTTAGAACCTTTGATAATTTTCGGGATCGATCAATTTAATTTCTCAAAGAGATGTTATAAAGTTTTGGGTACGCAGTCTCCAAATCATTTGGTACTTCGATGAGCCGATCATTGTTGGCTGGATTTTCTTCTAGGATACTTTTAGTTACAAAAATATCCTAATCTTGCACGAAAAATTTGCAACATAAATCATGTGAAATCATAATTGTGTACTGTGCAAATTAATTTGATCTATTGTCTGTTAGGATGAATGTGCTGCGTTTTGGCGCAAAAGTTTAAGGTCTTTTTGCTATGCTATGTGTTGTTGGCTGCTTGCGTTACATGTCCTTTTCCTACCCATTTTTCTTTCGTTGGATTGATAAGGTAATAATGTACAAGCACGTACGCAATAGTTATTAAGATTATATTTTTAGTTGCTGGGGGAACAGAGCGCGTTGTTGCAGGATTTGAAATGGACGGCCTCACCTTGCGTACATCGTTAAAAGGAAAATACCGAACTCTTGTCTCCCCGTGCTGTTTTTCGTCGGATATTGAGATGATATGGTCGCCTCACAGTCTTGACTACAGTTGTCACAGGTTTGTCTAAGAAATTTGAGCACACTTATACATTTAGTGTTGTTATCGTAAATTATTTCGTCTGTTGCTGTAAATATGTGTTAATCGCGCTATTCGTCTTTAAACATGTTCCCTTAAGTTTCCTGTCCTCTTAGAAACAAACGCGATGCTGTTTTGTATATACCTTTTGGCGAGACAAAATGAAAACGAAATCTGCCTTTGTGTAACTACAAAAATTAATTCCTGAATATCTTCTCTTCACTCACGACAGCGTGATTGGCGCAGTGGTAAGATCTCTGCCTTCTAACCACAAGGTCCCGTGTTGAATCCCCGATTCAGCCGAGTGTTGAACATTTGTGTGATCTTCCTTTCCGCCAATATTGGCTAAGCTTTCTATCCTTCCCAGGGGGCTAACCTGTGATGGATTAGTGTCCCGTCCAGGGGGTGTAAATGACTCCGGAGATAAGTATCAGCTCCAATGGGTTCCAGTGGATTTAGATATAGCTTCTACTCCCTGGCAAAAGTCTGACCTTTGCAAATAAGTTTGCCTATGGGGCTGAGGTCTGCTGACTCTTTGTAAAACAAATGATATAATGTACGTCCATAGTTTATGAATTATTGCCGTTTGTTTTAATGCAATTCAGTGGTTCTGGTTCACCCCATCTTTACGTATGGTTCGACATGGGATTCCTTCAAGTAAATTTTGGCCAGGAGCATCTACAATGCCTTACCTGCTTGTCCGCATCGCTCAACGAGTTCATGTCACTTACTGCTACAAACTCCAAAAGCACAGCAAAAACAGATGAGAATTACAAAGTTCCCGCCGATGCAACCGAGGCAATGAAGTATTCAATTGATGATATCCGGGCTGGACCGTTCACATACGTCAAAGCAACAGGTAACTCCATATGATTTTTAACCTGTTTTAGAGTGAACTTTTGATTTTCGTCGTGTTAATCACATAGTTACCAATGTTTTCAAAGAAAGGGCACGACTCATATTAGCAGAAATATAATCATCATATTTCATTTACTTCTTATTTTTATTTTCAATTTCAATTTCAATTTATTAAATAAATTACAAAACATATATACAATACATGAGCCTACAAATAGCACAGCTAATCGAGG
>JAODFW020535326.1:0-11863 GCA_027575235.2 Palythoa mutuki | reverse complement strand
AAAGCCGAAAGTTCGGTTACTCATTTCATTTGATAAGTATTCTCAAGTTTTAAAGTCAGTTGTTGTTTATCTTTGTTTTTTCTCCGACTTAAGTTGTATGCTAATGAAGCAGAATGTAAACAATGAGGTCAGCAGAAACTCGCCTATTTTGCAACCAGAGAAAACTTTAATAGCGAGCAATGAAACATGAATGTTTAAAGCTGAAAATTATGGCTTTTAATGCAAATACATTTTAGTGCTGTTTTAATATCTCATTATTTAGTGGGTATTTTTAGTTATGCAGAATTCCTTGAATAAGCACTACATTGATACTGCAGTATTTATTTGGGGGTGGCGCTTAGTAACTTTTTTGTCCCAGAATTAATGCAATATCGGGGATATTGTTGCTTCAATTAATTATCGTATATTGATTGAACATTATTTAGGGGCTTAGACATTAGATTTATCAAATTTTGCTAAAAATAAATTCTATAATAATTGCTGTAAGTTAGCATTAAAAGACTACTCATCTTATATTAGGAAATATTCAAACATGCATTTAAAAATTGTTTTTTTATATCCAACGTTGAAAATTATCCAATTTCCAATACAGGATTTGCCTCTGTCACCTTATCTAGTGAAAACACTTGCGCAGTTGATGATGGAAACTGGAAACATGGAAAAACTCGGCTCATTGTGTAAGAAATCCGCACTTCTTTGTGAAAAAATAACATATATGAGTTATAAGGAATACTGGGCATGTTGAGATACAAATTTTATCATGAAGTGTTGAAAAGAGCTCATATGAGTGAGTTTAGCAATACAATGACAACGCTTACAAGAATAAGGAAAAGGAAAGAATACAGCAAGGAAGACTAGAAAGGAACATATAACTATGCGAGCAAGTCCACCTAGTAAGGATTTACAAACGAGCTTGTCCACATATCATTTTATAACTGTAATACGTTAGAAGGTGCAAAGTTCTGATCCTTCCATCACTGTTTTTGCTACCCTTCGGTGACTCTTTTTATGAAGTTGCTAAGATTATTTTGCCGTAAAAAGTCTGTGATAGCTTAGATGCTGTTTTAGGTTTTTGACATGTGAGTTAGCTACTTCGGTATATTGAGCACCTTTATGAAGTGTGTGCATAAGCATTTTTGTAAACAAATCTAAAGTGAACTGTTGGATTGGTGAAGTTTTAAGCAGCCCTTAACAACTTTCAGCCTGCTAAATTAACCAGGTTTCTCCAGTCATAGGTTCCAATCAAGCAAAAACAGTGGCATTTCATGCAAATTTTATGACGTGGATCACAAAATAAATCACTGACTTAAAACCCTGTAAAACACTTTGGAAAGAAAGCAAAGTTAAATTCCACGAACACGAAACGGTTGTTCACTTTTTTAAATTTTTTTGTTTCTTAAGTTGAGGTTATTGCATTTCTTTTTTACTGTTCCAAATCCGAAAAGAAATTTACAATGCTTTTTGGTTATCGAGAACCTGGCTAATTAATTATAGACCTAAAGAGGGACCGAAATTTTTTAGTTGATTTCATTCCCCAGGAATAGATTCTTCAGATCCTCTTGGAACCCTGCTGGCTACTTTTTCTAAGCAAATGATTGAAGGTTATGTATGACAGCCAGAGCCTTGAAGTTTATCCACCGTATTGATCTAACCTGCTTCTTTTAAAAATTTTACCATGAACTTTGAAGGTTATGGACAACCTTGCGCTTGCTGCAACACAGTTTATATCAATAAAATTATACCCATTGCCCACAATAGATGGTTTCCACTTATGGGACGACTTCTTTTTAACAAATTTACTTAAATCCAAAACTATATTTTTCTGAAAGAGAACTCAAAAAGTTGTAAATTGGCCAAGTTTTAACCAGATAGGGTATTTTCTACCCGAAATATAAGCGAATGAATGTGTGCGGTTCTTACAACTAATTGTAAGGTGCCGCCATATTGGTGCACCTTGGTGTTACACCAATATGGCCACCAAATTACAAGGTTCCGCAAAAGCCAACTCTTGTTTGTATTGACGAAAATGTAATTGATTTACATAGATATTCACTTATCTTCCCTTCTTTTGCAATAGAAGGTGGAAACCGTAAAATATTGCACTAAATTTAACTCTTCAAATTACGTGACTGGAGTTGCGTGACTTGAATCGCTTTAACAATATCTCAGGAAAACTGAATGAAAGCAATAAAATTTGAGTGTGAAAATCTGTTCAAGGGAGCAAAAAAGATATCAAAAGCAAATGCAATTCTGCGGAGTTCATAATTTGGAGTTAAGCATTTTGATGACGTCACATGCAAACCATCTATTTAACAGGAGTTTTTGGAGACAATCCAAAATAAAAGGCTGACCATTGCAGTTTTCTACGACTTCCTTCAAAGCAACATTTCCTTGCAATAACAGTAGTATACTATACAGATCTACATAATTTCACTGAAGTGTCGTAGGTACATAACACGAAAACATTGCTATCACTGCAAGTAAATAGTACTTTATAAAGCATCTTCTTACTGTAATTAGAAGCAAACGTTCAGACGTTTTGGTAATCAGTGAATCTGGCAGAATGTTTACAGTCGCAGCACTTAGTGATTCCTTTTTAAAATTTTATAGTGGAATATTGTGAAAAAGAAGATGTTAAGGCGACATTCATAGCCAGTGCATATGAAGAAGGAATGAAAAGGTAAGTTGCACTGAATAAGTGTAAGATTTTCTGATCAAGTTTAATTCCTACTACAACATCGTATTTTAAATAACGATGACTTATTTTTGTCTGTAGATCTTTTGATGTCCAAAAAGGCCTCAAAGTAAGTTATAGCTTCAGTTAATTTTTATTTAGTGCAGTCGTTTGTACAAATAAATCTTGTATTTGCCGTGCATGGACTACCTATGACTCATTGAAAAAATAACACTTAGGGTTTCTGATATTAATAAATAAAATGATGAATAAACTCTGTAGCTTGGAATGTATACTGTAAAATAGATATTCAATTGTCTCATTCTTTTCCTCTGAAGAAAAAAACTTCTGTATTGTCAGATTCTCAGCCCACTGACCTACAAGGACTCGCATTGAGAACGAAAAACATTTGGAGTTATAATTTTCGCTTAGTGGTTGAGTTCGTTCACTATGTGTCATTGAAATTGTCATTGATGCTGGATAATTTCACATTTTATCGCACTCTAAAATAATAAAACCTAAAACTTATGTCAGTGTAGTTTTATGAAGTGTTGTCTGTTTTGGTTTTTCAAAAAATCAATGTCCAGATGGCTTCTACACATTTTAAGAAGTTTACTTTGTTACTTGCCAACATGTAGTCTCAGATCTTTAAGGCAGAGCATGGATCATTTTTCAAGGGCTGATTAACTTTAAACTTACATTAAGACGTAGTAAATTTGTGTTTTTAAAATACTGTTTAGACATTTCCAGGTAAGAATTGTCAGCCTCAAAATTCAAGTTCAGTTCAGGCCATAAGTTTGGAAGCGTAACTATTAAAACTTTTAGTGCCTGTTTAGTACTAACCAACTTTTTTTAACTGGGCAGTGTTGTTTACTCCAAAATCTAACACTGAAAACTATGGCAACAGATCATTTTTTGTCTACGTATCCAAGCTCTAGAACAGTTTATTGCCCCATATTAGGAACGCTGAAATGTCTCCTATCGTAAACCTTAACGCAAGACGTTTTTGAATAGTTTACTTTATAGGATTTGCATAGTGGTTTCAGATGTATTCATAGACTGCCGATTTAGCTCCATACAAGTGTGACAGCATTCTCATTCTCATTGTAGTTCTTTTCTCGTTCTAATTCTTTATTCTTTTCAGATTCTGAAGTTATTGGAGCAAAAAGGTTTTGCTGTTAATATGCGTAAGTGTTCCATTGAATGAGCAAGTTCAGCTTTCCAGTTGGCAATACATAATCGAATCCCAAAATTATGTTAGATTGATACACCAACTGAAATATGTATTAAAAATTCAAGAGGCAAGACCCAGGGAAGCCCAACATTTAATGTTCACGGTTCTCGCTGAGGATTACAGTTAGTGATTGAGACCTTTAGCAAGCGTCGATTATACAATTGTAGTTTCTTAATCAGTTGGTATCTTAATTTTTTTATTCAGGTTTGAAAAGATTTTTGAAAATGAAATCAAATTCAACATTGATAAGCATTTATTTTATGATAAGGTTTATCTCATAACTCGGAGTTGAGATCATTTGTATTTGTTTTTTGTCTGTATCTTAAACATTGATAGACCACACACTTACACTGTTAACAAGTACATTTTATCTTATGTAGTTTGAACCAATAGGTCAAATATCTAGATGACCTTGGTTGAAGGTAGTGAGAAATTTTCAATTAGTATTGTCAAGAAAACGCTGAACATTTTATGCATGAACACTGATTTCCTTTCACCACGTTTGTAGCCCACGTCCACAGTGCAATTATCAACCATGTTGGAAAAACCAAAGAAGGCGCCAAGCAGGCTGTCAAGTTTCTGACATACGTTTTACGTGAGGTATACAATTATTGTAGTCGAGTTTCTATTTACATTTTTTGCTCATTAGCATACGCACTCTTTCTAATTCAGCTACAAAAACAAAGCTTCTAAATAATGAAGTGGTTCTGCAAAACAAACTCTCTCTGAAAAGATGAGATTGATGCACTGAGTATCTTTCCGTGATGGGGTTTTAAGATTTTGAGATTTTACAAAGAATGTATGGGGTCATTATCGTTCTTACCTCCAGTTGCTTTGAGGTTTGTTGGCATGTGTGGTAAGGCACTTGACGGGATCCACTCATAATTATTGAAGTTGAGCCAGCAAATTTCCATTGACGGATCAGTATCAGTGGTATTCCACAAGGGTTGTTTTTAGGTGCACTGTTCTTCATTATCTACACATCTTCATTGTTCAAGGTTATGGAAGGCCACTTTCCACTAGTTCACGTTTATGCAGATGATAAACAGCTCCACCTCAGTTTTTGACCCGTTGATGATAAGGCACAGAATGTTGTGCATCGTGCAATGGAGGAGTGTATACCCAACATACAGAATTGTTTGATTGATCCAAGGTTGTTGCTGAATGACGTTGAAACTAAGTTTCTTGTTATTGGGACTTGTCAGCAGCTCGATAAACTTAGTCCTTTTACTATACAAGTTGGTTTATCATAAGATTGATCCCTCGTCAAATGCTAGAACTCTAGGGTTTATTATGGACAACCATATGAGTGTGAAAAAACATATAAACCAATTATGTTTCTTTCATGTTCACAACATTCGTATCTCAAAATGTTTATCCAGGGAAAACCTTTAGATATTAGTTTATGCCTGTTGACTTCTAGATTGGGCTATTGCCGTAGTTTAAAACACAGGGTTAATAATGAACATCAGAAAGTATGACAGCATTAGTACAGTTGTCTGTAAACTTCACATTTATTTTAAAACATTAATTATATCTTTTAAAGCTATTCTTTGTATGTCACCAAGATATATTAGTAGTTTAGTCATTATAAGTCCTGTATGTGCTGCTTGGTCTATGAGATTGAATAACATAATAGATCATCCTAAGTGCGTATGCTTGCTACTTTAGGCGCTTGTTCTTTTTACACTGCTGCACTTAGGCTGTAGAACAACCTTCCAGCGGAAACTCAATCAAATCACTGAATGCTTTTAAAAAGCATTTAAAAAAACATTTTTTAAAATTAGTTTTTCAGTGGATTTGTAGAGAAAACCAAGTAAAATTTTCCTTTGATATTGTAAGAATTTTATAAATATATATATAGCCATAGGAATTATTTTTTAGTATTTTAAAGCGCTTTTGATTATTTTTTATTTTAAAAAGCGCAAGAGAATTTGATAAATTGTTGTTATTGTTATTACAGGGGCTACGTGAGACTGTTGATTCAAGAAGCTACACACATGTAATGTCATGGCTGTATGAGCATTCGCTTGATGAGGAATTCTTTGACGTAAGTTAAAATGATATTTTTCTCTGCTTCTGAATATTATTTTATACAATAGTTAGATTACACCATGCTCAAGAATATGACAAATACTAATAAGGTTATATGAGTCCTTAAAAACATTAATTTCATTAGCAATGGCTATATTTGAGGATTTGGCAAACTTTTTATACCAATTTTTTTAGTACTGTATACTCAATGATTTTTGATGATTCAAACGACCAATTTGAAATTCAATTTAACATTAATTGTATATATTGAAAATACTACCTTTTTTTCAGTAATTTATTTGTTACCCACTTGGAAAAAGCGTCTTTTACTGGGAAATTACGTACCTTATTATGTCTACTTTGATTTAATGTCATTTCTTCCAGAAATTCATTTAACGAATGTAAATTTTCCTCAAACCCTGCAGTTGGTAGACTGATGCTATCTTATCTTGCAGTTTGTCCGTGTTCTAAAGGACAACAAAGTTCCACTTGATGAACACCAGTACAGACAGATGACAAAGGTAAGTAGATGTTCCTCTTGACAAGCACCTGGATGCACCCTACAACCAGATCCCAAAGTCAAGGTGTTCTAGTTGTTGATTACTTGTACGGGCAGATGATAAAGTTGACCAGGTATTCCAATTAACGAACACCATTAGAGACAGATAACCAGGGTAAGCTTGATAAGCATTTGTTCAGGAAGATGACAAAGGTAAGCAGGTGTTCCTCTTGATGAACACCAGTACAGGAAGATGACAAAGGTAAGCAGGTGTTCCAATTGATGAGCACCAGTACAGGAAGATAACAAAGGTAAGCAGGTGTTCCAATTGATGAACACCAGTATAGAAAGATGACAAAGGTAAGCAGGTGTTCCTCTTGATGAACACCAGTACAGGAAGATGACAAAGGTAAGAAGGTGTTCCTCTTGATGAACACCAGTACAGGAAGATGAAAAAGGTAAGCAAGTGTTCCAATTGATGAACACTAGTACAGGAAGATAACAAAGGTAAGCAGGTGTTCCACTTGTCGACCACCACTACAAATAGATGATAAAGGCAATGTCTTCCAGTAGTTAAACACCAGCACAGACAATGTTATAAATTGGATGCTGCATTGGTGTTTCTATAGAAACAGTTTGATGATTTGTTTAACACCGTGAACTATAAAAGAAAACTGACGTTTCGAACTGTAGTCCTTCGTTGGACTATGTACAGTCCGAAACATCAGTTTTCTTTTATAATTCACGATGTTAAACTTAAAAAAATTATCAACCAGTACAGACAAATGAGAAAGTTGACCAGGTGTTCTAATTAACAAACACCATTAGAGACAGATAGCCACAGTAAGCAGGTGTTCTGCTTGGCAAGTAGTTACCAGTAGATAACCAAGGCAAAAATATGTTCCATTTGATGAACACCAGAACAGGAAAATGACAAAGGTGAGCTGGTGTTACATTTGCCGATCTTACACCTGCTTATCTTTGCTCTTTATTTGTATTAGTATGTAGATGGCAGATTTTTACTAGTCTTGTACCACTGCAAGCAGATAACGGAAAGGTTAGCAGGTGTTCCACTTGGTTAACACCAATACAAGTAGATGCAAACAACAACAAGGTGTTCCATTCCGTGAACACCAGTACAGGTGGATCAAAAAGGTTCTGTAAGCAGGTGTTCTACCTGGTTAATACTGGTACGCATGGACGACATAGGAACTTTAATAAAAGGTGGTGATAACAAGAAAAAGGTATTCCACTTGCTAAGCACCAGTGCAAGTGGATGAAAAAGGATAGCTAGTGTGTTCCATCTCATTGAAACTGATACACATGGACGACAAAGGAACATCAGTACAGGTAGATGAAAAATATAAGCAAGTTTTCCACTTTATTTAACACCGATACAGATTAACCATGTGACCAATCTGTAGTAACTGGAGTTGCTAATTTTATTTGGTAGTGTTACTCCCTCCAATTCACTGATCACTCAGCCCTTACCTGTTGTGTTTTCGCTCGTAATAGATGTCAGGAACAGTGGGCAATGTTGCAGCTACGCAGTACAGCTTTGACAAATTTAAGGTTTGTATTTTTTTCTTCACGAAACAATAAACCAAACAGGTTCAATTTGATGCTATTAATATTAATATCAATATTATTATTATGCGTCTTAAATCACAGCAATATCATGCTGGGAGTTCTGGCGCAAGCTGCAACAAGCAGCCTCAGCAATCCAAAACTTGTCTCAGTATCCGGGCTGAGCCCAACAGCACGGTCTTCTGCATTGTGTGGGCCTGAAGCCCGACATGGATATCCTCTAGGTATTTTTCCAGTCTGTCTGTATAGGTCCCCAATGCTCCTATAACAATTGGTGTAGTGGTGGCCTTTTTCAGCTTCCAGAGGGTTTTGACTTCAAAGGTTAGATCACGATATTTGTTGACCTTTTCCTCCTCTTTCAGTCTGATTCTGCGGTCACCGGGGCATGCTACGTCAATGATATGGCATGTCCTGCTGGTCTTCTCGACAACCACTATGTCTGGTTTATTGTGCGGTAATTTCTTATCCGTCTGGATGGTAAAATCCCACAATATCTTGACGTCTGAGCTTTCCACCACCGGTTTTGGGATGTGCTCATACCGCTTATCACCACATTCAACTCCGTAATGCTTGCAGAGGTCCCAATGGATATTGTTATTATTACAGGTCCCAATGGATATTATTATTGTTATTATCATTATTATTATTATTATTATTATTATTATTAGAGGACGCATTATCCGTCTGGACGAACTAGGACAAACAAGTTCATACAAGTTCATCCAGACAGATAATGCTTCAGACTCTAGTATTAAAACAAGTTTCTTTATTAGTCTTACCACCCACTTTGGAATTCGTCATTGGGCACGTCATTTTTATTGATTCTGCTTGCCGGTGACACAGCGGATTTGGACTGTTCCCCCCTTCCAAACATGGACCCCTCGGTCCAGATCCGCTAGCGGATATGGACTCCTCTCCGCCGATTTGAACCTCTTCCGTTTATTGCTTAAAATAACTTGTCTTTCAATGTCTTTTATTTAAATCGATTGATCAGCAGGAAACTTATGAAAAGGAAACGATCTTTCGACTCGAAGGGTCCCCGTCAATTCGGATGGATTACGCAAATATTTCGGCAATGGCAACTGAGCCTACGACCTTTGACTTCGTACTGTCTTTCAGGGTGCGTTCGATTGGGAAATTCGGATTTAAATTTTCAAAATCTAAATCCAGATTTCCCAATCAAACGCGAAATCCGAAAATGGATGTCACCTCCGAGAAATCCGTCCTCATCGTGGATTTCAATTAAGAAATCCAAATCCGGATTTTCTGGATTTCCCGTTTTGCCGTTCGATTGGGAAATCCGAGGGAAAGTTAAAAATTTCAAATCTGGTTCTCACAATAAAAAAATTACAGACGTAAGACGCTGACAACCTCTCTCGCGCTTTTTTTCTGCGCTTTCCTCCGATATTCCTCTTTTGTTTCCTTTAAAATTTTTTTCAGTGTATACAAACTGAAGCATGTTGATGTTGTAATTTCCCATGCAGAGCACTTGTACCGAAAGTATTCAAGACAACAGCTCGCCACTCCTCGCCACGCGAGTACTCTCTCCTGCTCGATCCATTTTATCGCTTCATTCTCTGTACAAACTTTTTATGTAATCATTTAATTTAATAACAGTATTGAAACATCTAAGTTTGTATTTTCATTTGCTGAAAAATACAGCGGATTTCACTTGAGTGTTTAATGATGTAATTTCAACCGTTCGTTGAAACGGTCGAACCACTTACCATTATGTTGCTATAGGCAGAAGATCATGTGTTACTAAGCGAGCAAACATTTGTTAATTAAGACAGGAAGAAAAACAACGATAAAACTTCAGTTTGTTTTCAACTGTAACTCGTAAATCAGAAGGAAGAAGTTTTCTTGAGACATAGTTATGTCCATTTCTTAATCATTTGCCACATTTTTCATATGCACTGACCCAACGGTCGGTTTCGAAGTACTTTTCCATTTTGATTTAGCAAAATGTGATCTTCTGCCGAGCAACATGACAGTTCAGCCATTTCAACGAATATTTGAAACGGCACCATTAAGACAAACGGTTAAGTGAAGTCCACTGAAATGCTTTTTTCCGCTGAGCTGCCACAGCGTGATCATCGTACCCGATTTCAAGCTCCAAAGCACTTTGAGAACTAGCTTATTTTAAAGGAAACAAAACATTAGCTTGGTCTTTAACGAGTTGCCTTTAAATCAACAAGAATGTGCTAAAAGTGGAATATTTTTGCAATTTAGACTGACACGAAGTTGTTTTTGCAAGATTGTTGTAGTCCAAATCCCCGGGGAGTCAAAGTCCGCTGTTTCGCCGCACCGGGTCAGATCAAGCAGTTGACGCGCAGTGCATGCAAAAGCTCTCAGTTTTGTTTCTCTGCCGTAATGTTTGCCAGTTTCAGTGTACTGACTTCGCCAGTGACATTTTGGAGAACAATCAAATTCATTGCGTATGTTTTAAAATAAAGGTTGAGTGTGTATTTATCTATAAAAGAGAAAGGCCTTATGATAAAGTACAGTTAACAAACAAACTACAAAAGTCGCATCATGTATAACGAACCCGGGATAACGAATGATAAACTTATTTTTTTTAGGTGGCCAAAACGTAACAGCAAGCGACAGTGTCATGCCGCGAACAAAGTTAGCGGTATTTCAAGATATTTGTTGCAGATTAATGGCATTGAGAAAAACCTACACTGTATCGATTTGCTGTCAGCAAAAATAAAAAAACCTAAAGCATTCAGTTATCAAATTGACGTTTGACATTAGAACAATATTATTTATTCAGCATACATAAACCTCGTGCAAATTATTACAATACAAAGACACATCCGCATATTTCTTTTTTTACGTAAGGTTTTGTTTAGCTGGCAGTAAAACCCTTTAATTTCTGAAAGCCTCTCATCGTTAAAAAACAGCCTTATTTGCTTATATTTGACTTCGGTTATGGAAAAGTTTTTTAAGCTCGGGTTTAATCGGTGCTTTATAATACAGAAATTTTATTTCACTACATAATTCGCGAAAGAGGGTCGCGGTAACGAAACTGGCACTGAACAAAACTGAACCGAGATCACTGCGCAATCAATCTCGTGAAATTAAATCTAACAACCAATCTGTTTTTAAAACAAAGGCATTAGAAGAAGCAGAAGATAGTCTTTCAGTCAATTATTTATTTACCACAGAGTGTCCCCCAGTTGTCCGTTTTCAGTTTAAGACTGAGTGCTATCAATGGGAGCCATGTGTATCCAGAATTTACTAATGATATACAATGTTAAGAAAGTCTACAAAAGTAAAATAAAATGCTAAAAAGCCAAATTACAGTAAATCTAAATCTAAATGGATACTGTTCAAGCTCCTGTTGGCTCAGGGATTTGTAGCACAGGTGGGTCAGCGGTCGACAGCCTGGTGCAGGGTATTAAACTTTTCTACCAAACTTGCATTATGAACGTGCGCTGGCAGACTGTTCTACTCTGGAACCGTACATGGAAGGAAGCTGAATCAATAGCAGTTTGTTAACAATTGGTCTTAGGCCCGCAATCCTCTGGTACAGCATTCTCAAGTCTCACGCATTGAGCGCGAGTCGCGCGATTCTTACGCTTCTCGATTGAATATCACGCTCTGACGCCGAAATGAGAAATTCTCTCGCAAGGGCACTTTTCTAACAAGTAATATTACGTTTTAGCTTTCCGAACTGCTTGTAAAATAAAAATAAAATGTTTTCCTTGATTTTAATGTGAATTATTTGATTCTCAACTTGAAAACTGGCTATCTTAGGGCCTGTTTACATGGAGGTGAGGTACCACGGGGATGTGGGGTAACCCGGTGAGGTGGGGTAACTCGGCAGATC
>JAODFW020534325.1:0-11866 GCA_027575235.2 Palythoa mutuki | reverse complement strand
AACGTCATAAATTTGATGTTTTAGTTTGTTGTCTGTTCCAGGGTGCGGCGTTTATTCGAGGGCGGCATTTATTAATACTTTGGCTCTCAGGTGCGGCATTTATTCGAGGGTGGCGTTTATTAATACTTTGGCTCTCAGGTGCGGCATTTATTCAAGGGTGGCATTTAATTGAGGGCGGCGTTTATTCGAATAAATACGGTATGCATCTAAAACCTGATAATTTAATAGTCATACAAGTGCACCTCGAAAAAATGACAAACTTTTAGCCCTGAAAAGAAAACACATCAAAAGATACTGCTTTAATGATAACCTAACTCATTTGATGATCCCCGAGTACAACCTCCAGCAACTTCTGTATATCATTTGGGTGATTTTAAGTTTTCTGTACATAAAGCTAAGGAAAAATTCAAGTTCTTGTAAACAAACAGAAAGTGCTATTGTTATCTTTCTAATTATAATTATATTAAGGTATCTTTTACACATATTAAGAGCCACAATGTTTTGAATGAAAAATATAGTAAACATAACGAATTGATGTCGCTTGGAAAAACTACTCATGCATGCTAGATTATGACATGGATAACTTGACCTTTCATTCTTGCACTTGGAACATTTCACGAATGCCAAACATTTTAGTTAGTTTTTCACCATATGGCACATCCCCACTTGCCTCTTGAAAAGCATAATGCTACAGATTGGCCAAAAAAATCTTTTGCAGCCTCAAATTTGAAAAATTTTATTTTCTTTAAGTTTAACTGTAGACTTTACACGCTCAGAAAACAGACCGCAAGAATATAGGACTGCAATAAGCTTATCATTCCCATGGCCATAGTTCGGTTTTTATAAACAACAGACATATCTAGACGGACTGTGATTTGAGATATATATCAATTATCCTTAACCGCCACTTGAGAAAGCACTACTATGACACAGTAACTCAAACACCAATCCATGCAACTTAAAATGTGATAAACATAGAATTTTTCTCGTAGGATAGGTAAACAAATCACGAGCATTGTTTGAATAGAACGCTCGCAAAATATATGCTGTTTTCACGAGAAAAAGAACAAAATACAACGATGCCACATTTACTAAATCAAAGACGGTATTTACTGATAGAAATATAAAATCCTGCTGCCAATATTTCTATTATGCAAATCTGTAACCTCATTTGATCTGAAAACATCTGCGCTAACTTCTGCATACATGTGAGCAAGCGACCTATTTGTTCTAATACGAGTCACCAGAGACCACTTCAACTCATTCATTTGATTTAATCTTGCCAACGATTCAATATCTTTTCACTCCAGTTGTTACGAAAAAATGACGATAACCAACAATATTTTATACACTAGAAGCATTAAAGTTTTATTAAAATTAGTCCCATATTTGCAATTTTCAGCAGAGAATTATTGGAGTTAATTCCCTGGCCTATGGCTGAATTTCTCGTTGTGGGAAGCAAGCAGTTGTTGTTATCTCAGAAGGTTTTCAATTACATCTTCATCATACAATACCTTTAATGAAATTCCGAAAAACGAATAAATTGTAGTGTAATAATTATTACCTGGCGTTATAATCTCTGAGATTTCTGCAAGATCGCGGAGAAGACAAGGTCGAAACATTATCATAAGTACTAAGTTCTCCGAACATTTAAACATTAGAG
Source organism: Palythoa mutuki (assembly GCA_027575235.2). Classification (NCBI taxonomy): domain Eukaryota; kingdom Metazoa; phylum Cnidaria; class Anthozoa; order Zoantharia; family Sphenopidae; genus Palythoa; species Palythoa mutuki. The sequence continues at coordinate 10,203 of JAODFW020534325.1, read as the reverse complement.
ATTTTTTTTAGGTTAGCACTCGCTCGATATATTAGGTTTCATTTCCATAACAAAATGACGAAGAAATAACAAAAGCCATGTCTTATACACAGCATTCTAAGGGCTGACGACCGAAACGCCAGGTGCTTTGGGCAATATACGAATTTTTCTCGGTCAAACTGACTTTGGCGCTAACTTCGCGCGTCAGAACCCTTGCTAAAAGTTTCAACTGGGCGAAATCGTGGTTTCCACTTTTAAACACTTTCCATTGAACATCATAAAATTCGTCGACATGATATATTTTTCAAGATTTCTAATATTTGAACTCATGAAAATTTAATTGCTAGTGACTGCAGCCGGTCAGTAGTGGAGAGCCGTCTCGACTCGGAGATACATTTATACCGGGTATATCGCAGCCGTTCGGGTTTCAACTTTCTTACACAATCAATTATCAAATCAAAGCGAATCCAAAATGCTAAATGACATCCCAGCAATACATCTCAAAAATGCATAACATCCACATTTCCCTCACACACAAACTCTGTCAACAGCAAGCAGATTTCTAGTGCCAGGCAAACAGCATTACAATCATTTCGAAAATGTTAAATGTCCCGATTTGTGTATCTTTGGCTAAGATGTACATTTCATACACAAACTACGAGACCAATGTTCAGAGTTGAACGGTGATCAAATGTCACCGTGAATATATCCCCCAGCTACGAACTTAATCGGCTCTGTCCCGATCCCTCAAAGACTATAACATTACGGTGGAAAAGAACAGTACCTGTAAAATAATATTGGTAAACTTACCTTCGCTTGGACTCCAAGAGCCGGCAGCGAAGTTCGCCGGGCACGGCTGTTTAGAGAGCTAGACGAAGACACAGATGAAGTTCTTCTCCGCCTGATTACAGGCGTTTTGCATTCAATTTCTGACGGTGTTTGTGCAACGCATTCTTGAATATGTCTTGAAAGCACAACGCCAGAAAACGCCGAGACATAAGCGAGATATGGCCGCAAACTGGCTGGTAAAGATTGAAGAGTGAACCAACATGAAATCCGCGAAATCCACATCAGTAGCAACACTAGACTGCTCGGCAAAAGTTTAAACTTGGAAAATATGACAGCTCCTGAAGCTATAATCAGCATAGAAAACAGACTTGTAGTCCGTAAAAAATCCGATGCATCCAAAAGCGACTGTGTACAGACTTCTCCCGCCACGCAAATGGGAAAAACAGAAAAGGACACTTCCATCTCGCAATACTTTTGAACGAGCAACTCGACCCAATAAAAAACGCAGACGAGACACATCAAAGGCAACAAAACTATGACAATTCGTTGCGTTAGAGCACATAAAACATGCATTACAGTTTCAGGAATAGAGGCAAATATTAACCATAATACACAGAGAAAGATGAACCCACTGCCAGATTCGATTGGTCCAACTCGCAACTTGCCATTAAAGAAAGTCCATGAGCCATATTGCGGCTTGTCAAGCGATTGAACGGTTGTCGTAATGTAGCCATTGTAAGGCTCTTTTTCCTTTTCTCTTATCATCGGTTCTTTCCAAAGAAGACGGTCACCTGGGGGAGCCATCCTAGAGTCTTTCTTTCACCAAAACACTCCAATTTGTCCAGTGTGAAAGACCTTGCATCTCCTTTTCATTGCTCCAAATTCGCTAAATTTCGATCATTGAGAGCCGAATTCTGCCCCAACGGGCGCGTAGCACCCTGGGAGCTGGGCGCCTCGACCAATCACGACGTCGCATTTTATCGTATTTTTGTTGATCATTTGCGGTTTGACGTCATCAGCTGTCACGCGAAAAAATTTTTCACCAACAATATCTTCAGGGACAAGTATGGCTTTTTGATTTTTTAAATTTTCCACACAAACTCAAGCTACCAAGTCCTTGAAAATGGCACTCTAAAAGAAGATGAGAGTTTTGGAAAGATGTCGCAGTTTTCTGGCCGTGAAAGCTGAGTAAAAACAATGCATTATATTACAATATTTTTGAAATATAAAGTAGATGAATTGTTTATCGTTTTAAATCTGCATGTGTGCCGTAGAAAACTGCGGACTACAAATTATAACTTTGGCAATCTGTAATTAAGTTTTCTCAGCGGTAACCAAGGACAAGATCAGCGATTTATGGCAAAGAACGGCTTTTGAACCATCTGCTAAAACTCAGCTTTATTTTCTGAGATTTTTCTTCAAAAAGCTTCTGTCTTTCAAATCAAAGCTGAATTTACTTGACTGTTGAATGGGCCAATCCTTTTTAGTTGCGCCAATACCACTAGGTGCGAGACTTTAAATTGAGTTGATTTATCGATCTTACTCCGTGTTTCACTTTTGTTTTGGCCGAATGTTTTCATAACAGTGAATCAACGAATCACAGATCGATCGAGACAAAACCATTACCCGAAACAGATAACATCAACATTGTCAAGTCTACTTTAGACTGGGACCTCGCCTTTTTTTAATTCTAGAAAGTAAATTTGCTTAATTGATTCGAAAACATTCATAAAAAGCCTCAAAATGTTAAAACTTATGGCCAACACCCGTACAAAGACTGGACGAAAATGACTACCAAACACAACCAACGCTTTTGATAAGGCAGTTTTCCGATTTTTAAAAGAAAATCAATCTTCACTGTTATAAAAATCGATTCTGCTTAGCGTTTAACCGCAACAGTTACCTTGGGAAATCAATTTTATGTTCAATGAAGATAAAACTTTAAAGATATGCTTAAGAAACGCGATTTGATGATGGGATGTCTTTTGTTGTCCGCTAAATTTCTGCTTCCTGTATTTAATTACGTGCAGAAGATGGCGTACGAATGAGGCAATTGTTTAGTTGCAAGGGTCAATAAAAATTCTCGTAAATTTTTGCTCTTCGGTATTTGGCACTTCGTTCGCCGAAAAACGACATCAAATCACCACAATTGTTGTTTATTCGATCCTAGTTTTTCGGTTTTAGAAACATTTGAACCGAACGTATGAAAAAGAAAAATCGCAAAAATAAGATACGAAAATAAAAGTCTATTGACGGGGCAAATTTGCATCATCTATGTTAGGTTGTACAGTGCTTCATAATGTAAGTATATGCTTTGCCAACAATTGTGTGGCAATGCCGTCCGTGAAAATATAAATAAACAGGTTAATCATATTTTTCAAAACTCTTAAATTAGTTTAATAGGCTGCCTTACTATACCAGGTTATCAATTATTGCCTCTCAGCGATCGAAACTAGAGTAGAAGAACAACTGTGTCTTGTATAATACCCGTTGCCCTGGCGTCATTTTAGGTTTTATCAATCATTCAAATAATCGCGGGTTTTATTTTTCACCTGCACCGGGTAACTGTGATATAATTTTACTTCATTTGTAACTGCTGAAAACTTAAAAACCAATCATTTCAAAGTAGCAAATGCAGTACACACTTTTTTTGAAAATAAGAACCAGTAAATTTTGCCGAGGCTCATTGTTCTTAATTTATTTTGGCGACTTCAGCCTCAATGTGTTCTTAAAATTGTTCGTGTTTCTGTGAGCGGGTTTTATTGAAGAAAAAGCAAAATAAAGCAAGGGTTGGAAAATGAAACACACATGTTGTACGGCTGAATTTAGAGGCGAACTCACCTTCATTGTTTGTTGAGCAGTCTTTACAGTGAATCTTTTTAATTTTATGTTTTATTCTGTATCGCTAAGTTTTAGTCAATTTTCTACCACAAAAACTTTCCTAGCTATCAAGCCTCGGCCTGAGCTTGTTCTTAAATTGTTCTTAAATTTTGGCAAATTTGAGCCTCGTTCAGTCGTTGTTCTTATGAAAAAAGCGTGTAATTTGGAGTTAATGTTAAAATATATTTTCTGTTATTGCACTAGAAATGAGTACATACTATACTCTATAGTATACAATAAAAATCTAAAGGCAAAGCTATTGCAGCAAAAACAATCGGAATGGATTTTGTCGATTCGATTTAAACTGAATGAAATATGTTAAAACTAAAAGAACCAACCATTCTCAGATCGTTAATTAAAAATTTATACTTCAAAACTCATTTTCTCGAAACCTATTCTTTAACTAACAAATAACAAATTTTACTCTAAGAAGTTTCGTTTTGCTGATCAGCCGGAGGAACTGGTTATTTTGAGATGAAATTTATTTGATGTATTGGCAGATTAAGGTTCTGAAAGCAAATTGTATAATGGCTGATGTAAAATGCGAGGTTAAAAACTTAAATGCCGCAAATAAATCAATAAATGCGTTAGACACCGGGTTAGACAGCTTCTGGTATCAGTTTGAAGTCATTATTTTCAAAATCGAAATCAAGATAACATACACATAAACTTGCCAGAGTAAAATTATATAATATCCGACGATTTTTCTGAAATTTTATGATAAAAAACCACTTTTCTTACAGAATCTGGCAAAGCCAATTTAACAAATGACAATAAAGTCAATGATAAACCGAATATGTGCCATTATATTTTATGAGACTGACCAGTGCCGAGTAGGTACGTTCTGGCCGAGATTCGCTCTTATATATTTTTTGTACTCAATGTTGTTCTTTAAATGATGTTCTTGTGTATTTACGTGTTAATTGGTCTTTGATTTAACGTCGCTGGATCAGTTGCTCCCGTTAATTCTGGTAAGAAAGACAGATTTAACAACTGCATGCATGTGACTCTGTGCAGACATCCGCACAGGAATATAAACGTTGCCAATGCCAGTATATTGGCCGTAACTCGTATTCTTACTAAACTCTGTTATCTAGTTGCCCAATGTATGGTGAGATTGTACTAATTTAACCAGAATTATTTCTTTCAAAATGAATTTTAAACGTAAAAGTGTGAAGCGTTTGACGGGCTGAAAAAAACTCAACTTCTTTTTCTCTGTAAATTCCTGATAGGTGACCGATTAAAGAGAGGCAAATGTTTCAGATTTTAAACTCGATAAATTTCAGGTCTGTACAGCGATTGAAAACCGTCCACCAAAAGCCATTGTCACTACGCGCTTTCTAAAATAATAGAAGAATTGGCTTATAATTAAAAGTCAAAAACCTAAAAATATCGGATTGGACTCAATGCGAATAAGTTCTTTTTAAGGTTTTCAGACAAAAAAATGGATTTTAATTTTAAATCTTCATTAAGAAAGATTGAAAAATTTTGTCACCTGAAGTATTAATGTTTAAACAACATCTGCAACATCTGACCAAATTTGATATTTTGAAATCAAATGGTAACCATTTTCCATCATGACCACGCTAAAATTTTCGATTTACTTGGCTTTAGAAGAAGCCTGATTTAAAAATACTTTCACTGCAATCAACTACTTGTTGATGTGATACAAACCCTATTAAACCAGGCCGTCGAAATTCGGATTCAAGCGCAACTTTGAAAGAAGCTTTTAGGTTTATACGTTGCCTCGGTGGCCGGAGCTTTGGTTGTTATAGAAGGGAATTACCTACGAAAACAACACTACACAGCCAACCAGTAGCCGCGTTAGATCTGCTTTATTTATTTAAATTGAAAATGAATAAAGCCTCGTGCAAACGCTTTCTACATTTGTTTCAATTTTGTTTCAACAAAACTACTAAAATTCACTATTTCCTGAAGTTCAGCATAAGCTGCTTCCCTCTTTTCTCGATTGTGATATTCTTTTTCAAAGACATGCCAAAGACAATGTCGTTTTTCTAATCCGTCGATCAAAAAATTAACGTCATACGTCTTCGACTTCTTCGCTGGTTTTGACTTCATTTTTAATCTGCAGCTCTTTTCTTGCTGGCAAGCATACTTTCTCAATTCAAGCTGCTCATCGTTTTAACTAAATTCGTCCTGTATTCTTCTAGTTGTGACTCCTTATATTCTTTCAATCCTATTGCAATCGCTTAGTAACCGTGTCTTGAGAAACAGCATGTGCTTATTCGATAATGTTGAAAGACCCGCGCAAACGGCGTTAACAACCTTAATTCAAAATTTTCGAGAACAAATGAAAAGTCGAAAGAATGTTGAAGCAAAGTTTAAACGCTTTTACCTCTTTTCGACATCCTTTCGACTTCCTTTTAACACGTTTCAACATAATCGGTTTAAAAGGGGGTAGAAAACGGTTTTAAAACTGTTGTACAATAAAATCGAATGGATGTTGAAGCAAATGCTAAAAGCATTTTCGAGGGGGCTTTACTGGGACACTGGTGATACACGCGCGTTGGGCCTTTCTTCGAATATATTAAGCGCCGCGCAAATGGTTTCAATATTTCTTCAACATCCATTCGATTTTATCGAGCAATGCTTAAATAGTTCGCCACCCCCTTTAAAACATGTTGAAACATGTTGAAATTAAGACGAAAGGATATCGAAAAAGTTTAAAAGGGTTTAAATTTTACTTCAACATTCTTTCGATTTTTCTTTTCTTCTCGAAAATATTGAATGTTCAGTCAAGCCGTTTGCGCGGGTCTTTCAGCATTATCGAATAAGCGCATGGCGTCCTCGTCTACAGACTGCTCGCACAGTTTTGTTGAGACAAAATAGAAACAAATGTTGAAAACGTTATACTGCAAGACTGACTTTGCATAATTATCGAATATTTTCACTTGTTCTTTTTCTTAGTTCATTTCGGTACAGTATTATTGAAAAATACATGCGCAACAGTTGAAACTGATCGTACAAGGAACTTTTGATATTTATATGAATACGTGTATTATTTAGGACAATAGTTGATATAATAATAATAACAAATATATGGTAAACGGTGCTTCTGTGTTTTACTGTGCACATTGTGAACGTAAATTACAAGTTTCAGTAAAGTTTCAACTAAAAACATTTTCACTTTTTTCAGCCTCAGCCTGAGCTTGTTCTTAAATTGTTCTTAATTTTTGGCCAATCTGAGCCTCATTGTTCTTTTAAAGTTGTTCTTTTAAAAAGAAAAGCGTTTATATGCAGGGTAAATATTTTCTTGGTGAAGGAAATGTTCTTGAATTTTAATTTAACCCAGGGTTCAGTCCAGCTTGCCTAAACGAGCAATCTAATTGGCTTAGAAATAATAGATGTCAGACAATATTTATCTCAGATATAGAAAGCTAGTTTTCACGGCCTATGAAACAAAATGGAAGCCTACTCTGTGGCCCAATGTCGTCAGTCTAGTGTCGCCCGATATCGCCTAATATCGCCCGATATTGCCCAATATTGCCCAAACACGCACAACCGTGCTCAATAGAATCAAATGTTCCTAACATTTCCCCTCTATTTTTCTTAACTATGTTGCCTCTTTCATAATCATATCCTTGTTTACAGCACTATCAGAGAACACATATAACACTTTATTGCATGATATATTGTTTTGATTTGTCATCGAACTCGCTAAAATACTTATACAAAATAGATAAAAGGCTAAAATATATGTGTGTGGTTAAAAACTCAAACGTTTTCGACAAAAAGTCATCTTCAGGAGTATGGTAATTTCTATGAGGAAGTATGTGAAGTATGTGATGGAAAGTATTGTTCCCTGTTCATGGCTTTGTCAAGCGGAAATAGTTGAAGGCCTTTTCATTAAACAAAAGACATCATCACTAAATAAACAAGTGAAATGCTTTATTGGCAACTGCTCCCTACGGTAATAACTTAAAGCAATATAACTATAAGCTTACTGCGAAATTTCCATACTCCTGAAGATGACTTTTAGTCGAAAACGTTGAGTTTTAACCATACACATATATTTTAGCCTCTTTATCTATTTTATATATTGTTTTTATACCCAATTCTTCTAATACCGTTTAAGAAACGATCCGAGAAAGAACTAAGCAGGTCGACGGCAATGGAATCCAGAAAGGTGCCAATAACGATATTGTTAAACCGTTAATTAATCTATTAAGCTAATTTCTTTATTTCCAGTTCATTCATTCATTCCGTTCTATTGAAACGATTTTGTTCTTAAATTTAAAAAAAACCCACGTGGGAACATCGAAAATCAAATGGTTTTCTTGGCTTTTGTTTTGGAGTTTTATAATTGGATAAATTATTGTAGATTAAAAGAAACATTGCTTTAAAATAAAGTTTCGTTGCATTTTACTTTAAAACCTTTTTGTTACAAAGGTTGATGTATTTTCAGTATGAAAATCTAAACATTCTGTTGTGAAAAAAATCGAAATTCCACAGAACAATAGAAGGTATCCTAGTTCTTACTCGGACCATTACCTAATATCGACCTTAAAAACACCTTTTAAACAACTCGGCCGTGAAATTTATTAAACAGATAGTGCTAGTCTTTTGTAAAGAACTGCATGTTTTAAATACTACTCAATCTATTCATTTATCTGCTGTTTAATAATTCAGTTCTAGCTAAGGATCTTCATTGTCGGGCGGATTTTGTTTTTGTTTTTCGAACAACCGTTATTTGTTGCTCGATCGTCCGAGCGGTGGTCGATAATTTTGACTGACTTCTTCAGTTCTTCAGTGTTTTTTGTGCCACGATCGACGATTCAGTAATAAGTTGATATTAACTTTATACACTGTTGAAAGAAACGATGAATTTATCATACTGGTTACCTACGTTTTCGTTGAGCAAAGTTGTTCTAAAAATATGGAACAAACGTCCAACGAAGTTCACCTGCCGAATCACAATGCGAATAATTTGATAACACATATGTGGACTGATGTCTTATTTGGCGTGAACACTGCGGGGAGGCTTGGCTACTCAGTTACCAAGCAGTTTTGGAAAGGGACCCCAAAAAAGTTTTCCGCTCGCGGCGACATTGGATCCAGAAAACACCTATTAATAGTGGACGACAGGGGTCGTTTTTTGGCCGCTTTTGATCAAGAAAATTGACAAAATGAAAAAATAAAACTTCCACTAGATTGGTTCGCTTTTATTCTATTTTAGAATTGGGGCACCTCGAGTACTTGGTAGCATGCAGGAGCCCAAGAATAGGAATTTTCATATGCATTATAATCAGTCAACCTTTGAGCGTCTTGTTCTCTTTTTAGAACTACGTTTTCAGAATGAGGCTCAATTCAATTTAAAACTTCACACATTTTTCACCTGTGTGAAAAGTTTCACACATGTTTCACATGCATTTCACACGTGTTTCTCACAAATGCTACTGATTGGGCATTCTGAAAAATGAGCAGCGTTCTAAAGATAAAAAGATATGCACAATGGTTGACTCAAAGGGCCAGTATGGGAGATGGAGGCTCCTATTCATGGGCTCCTGTTGGTAGATATTCTACCACTATCCACCTCAACTGAAATAGAATAAGTGTCAGACATCTGTTTAGAAAATAATGCATGATTTTCAGATTTAATATAGCTTTTACTTGTGAGGATAAGTAAGAATCAAGGACTGTAGCCTTCCAGCATTTCCTTTTTCTCTCGATTCCGCAGGCAGCTACTGACCGATTCAAAAGTCATAATAAATGATTAGGTTTCTATACTAAAACAATTTGACCCAGCCTTTTGGTCTCATGGTTCGACTGACAAATTCATAGCCAACTCGACCTTCGTGGTCCATTTGGCCCCAAGGTCTAGTTAACGGTACTTCGTACTTTTTATGGTGACCCAAACAACTAGATACGATTTTTTAACATTTACTAGAAATATAATCTACGATAAATTTTAGGAAAAATCGCCAAATAACAACAGCATATCTTGAATATAATAAAAGTTTCACCCCACCCCTTCGTGTAAGATAGGGTTAACGGTATGACGAGAATCTCAAAATCAGGATCATAATGAATCTTTATATAAAAATAATTTCATTCGAATTGTTTTTGTGTTGAAATGCACTGTCGGTAATCCAGGAAACGCATTTAAGCGAAACCTTTTATTTGGATTATGTATATTGTAACAGCACCCGGCTCGCGGGGAGCAAACAAGCGATCACTATAACTAAGTGCTGTGGGTGACATTAACTTGTCAATCTAATGTCGCCGACAGCACTTATAGTGTAAAAAGTTTAGAGTCGTGGTACATTTCTTGTTTTATAATACATGCTTTATTTATAAGAACCAGTAAATTTTGCCGAGCCTCAGTGTTCTTAATGTTTTGGCGATATATGTATTGTACGGCTGAATTTAGAGGCAAACTACCTTCATTGTTTGATGAGCAGTCTTTACAGTGAAACTTTTTATGTCCAGTTTATGCTGTATCGCGAAGTTTTAGTCCATTTTCTATCACAAAAACTTTCCTAGTTATCAAGCCTCAGCCTGAGCTTGTTCTTAAATTGTTCTTAAATTTTGGCA